>MU691707.1:30495-42288 GCA_026770625.1 Nicotiana glauca
AATTATCGAGCTAATGTGCTCAACTGAGTTGTGGAAGCACAGGAAGGTGCATCAGGTGTTAAACAAGTGTTTCAGACTACTTTAGTGTAGTTCTCAGCACGTTCGAGGACGAACATATGTCTAAGTTGGGGAGATTGTAATGACCCAACCGGTCGTTTTGAGCTCCGGCGCGTCATTCAGCAGTTTGAGGCCATGAGCATCTTCATCTCAAGTATATTGACTTGTGTGTATGGTCAGAATTAAAATTCAGGAAGTTTGAAGTCAAATCTAAATGGAAACTCTCATTTTGAAAGCTTAAAGTTGAAGAAATGAACTAGGATTGGAATTTTGAGTAAATGACCTCGGAATTGGGATCCGAAGATTCCAGAAGGTTCGTATGATGATTTCAAACTTGGGCGTATGCCCAGATCGGGTTTTGCATAACCCGGTAGCGTTTTGGCGACTATTGTGGAAGATAGCATTTTAGAAGAAATTGCATCAGTTTGGCTTAAAATGCATTTCAGTGTTATTGATGTTCGTTTGGGATTCCGAGACTGGGAGTAGCTCCGTATGGTGATTCTGAATTTGGGAGCGCGATCGGAAGTGAATTTGGAGCTTCGTAGGTCATTTTGGAGTCGTTTGGCTAAAGATAGAAATTTAAAGGTTTTTGAGAAAATTGGACCGGAAGTGGAAATTTTGATATCGGGCTCGAAATGTGAATTTTATGGTTCGGATAGCTTCGTTAGGTGATTTGAGACTTAGGAGTGTGTTCGGAATATTTTTGTGATGACCAGTGTAGAATTAAGCTTGAATTGGCAAAGTTAGTATTTTGGCAAATTCCGCTTGATAGGTGAGATTTTGATCCGAGGTTCGGAATGGAATTCCGAGAGTTTCTATAGCTTCATTATGTCATTTTGGACTTGTGTGCAAAATTTGAAGTCAATCGGACGTGATTTGATAGGTTTCAGCATCAGAAATAGAAGTTGGAAGTTTTAAAACTCATAAAGCCTCGATTGGAGGTTGACTCGTGATTTTAGCGTTGTTTAATATGATTTGAGACCTCGAGCAAGTCCGTAATGTATTTTGGGATAGGTTGGTGTTATTGGTCGGGGTCCCGGGAGCCTCGGGTGTGTTTCGAATGCCCAATGGGTCATTTTTGGAAGATTTTTGTTGTTTTTAGCATAAATGTAATGATCTAAAGGTTCATTTTTAGTTCTAGAGATCCAAATTTGATTTCGAGACTTTCGGAATTTAAATCATGAATTATAGGACTGATCTGAAAATTTTGGTTTAATTTCATCAAATCGCGATTGGGTTTTTGACGCGATATGTGGGTTAATTATTTAACAAGCGAAATGGGCATTGAACTGGGCAAACGAGATCCGAATTGAGTTTCGATTGAAGGGTTGTGTTCGTATTATTATTTGTGACTCATATGAACAAGAATCGTCTAATTTCGAGTTCATATGATGGAGTTAGAGCCATTTTAGTGAAAAATGGATGTGCTGCAATTAATTGGCTGCTGGTGTAATTTGTAGCAGCAGTGAACAGTACCCGCGCATGAACAGTAACCGCGCGGGTGAACAGTGCCACGCGCGTGAACAGTGGCCCGGCATGAACAATGTTTCTGAAAATAAAATCTGGGCAGTGTTATTTTATCCGAGAAATTTAGCATTTTAGCCATATCTTGAGTTCTAGAGCTCCGATTGATTTACTTTTCATGGCGTTGTTCTCGTCTCAACAAGGGGGTAATTATCTAACCTTTATTTTTATGTTTCTCCATGATTATTTCTGTTGTTTTCTATTTTTATCCGTATTTGGATGGTAGAGATTAGGATTTTGAGCCCCAAAGTTGAAAACGGGTAAATCACTGATTTGAGGGTCGAAATGACATGAGAATTGTATAATTTTGGTATGGTTAGACTCGTGAGAGTACAAGGGTTCTAGAAATATAAATTTTACCCGGTTCTAAGACGTGGGACCTGAGGGGTATTTTGGTTATTTTACATAATTTCGCGTATTAGCTTAGAATTTAATTGTAGGATCGATTACTTGAATTATTCTTTACATTATACAATTTAATTGAATAGATTCGAGCCATTTGGAGTCGAATACTCGTGGCAAAGGCGTGGTTTTGGGTTGACTTGCACTTGTTCGAGGTAAGTGGCTTGTCTAACCTTGTGTGGGGGACTTTATCTCTTAAGATATGAAATTGATAATTGAATGCCTTGTACGTGAGGTGACGAGTGCGTACTTGAGCTAACTGTTGAAAATCTGAATTTTACTTAAAAATACTTGAGTTGAGTTTCTTTCGTATTTGCTTTATCCTACTTGTTATTATAGCCTGTGCTAGTGTAGAGAAACATGTTTAGTGGACTTACTTGCCTATTTTCTTAAACTGCCTTGTTTGCACACTACGAAGCATATTAGGCTAGAATCCACTATTATTTGCCATGAGCTTGGTAATTATTTGATATTTTGAGCTGTTGTTGTATTGATGTACTTCCCTTCTAAATATTGTCTGATTGTGGTTGCGCGGCAAAATTAATTGTTGAATTGTATTGTTGTGCTTCAATTTCTGAATATTTCTCTGAACTTGGTTGCGTATTTACATTGGGACTACGGATGTGGGATTCCGGGAGATCCCCCCTTGTATGTTTACTTTGGGACTACGGGTTCGATTCCCGTGAGATCCCCCTGCACATTTATATTTGGGACTACGGGTTCGGTATCCCGGGAGATCCCCCTGCACAATTATATAGAACTACGGCATTGCAGTCGGTAGATTCCCCCAGTATTGGGTATTTATATTTGGGACTACGAGATAGATTCCCGAGAGCTCCTCGCACAGATTGATAAAATGAGATATATTCATACGGTGGACTACGGGACGATATCCCGGGAGCTCCTCGCACAGATTGATAAAATGGACTACAGGACGGTATCCTGAGAGATCCTCATTATTTGTACTGGTATTCACCTGGTTACTCTGTGTTATCTTATTTTCTGTGTATTAAATTGCTGTTTGTGTAAGCCGATTTAATTCACAACTGTATATCATTATATCTGTTTATTTCATACTGTTGTCAGATTTATTATTATATTCTATCTCAATAGGGCCCTGACCTTCCTCGCCACTACCCAACCGAGGTTAGGCTTGACACTTACTGAGTACCGCTGTGGTGTACTCATGCCTCTTCTGTGCATGTTGTTTTTTCATGTGCAGACCCAGGTACTTATGGCCAGGCGCACTATTAGTGATCCAGGAGACATCTACCAGAGGCTTTGAGGTATATCTGCCACGTCCGCAGACCAGGAGTCTCCATCTTATTCCAGCTGTAGCAATTGACTTTCCTTTTCTTTCGGTTGTGTAGACATTCCGGAGTTAGAGCAGTATATTACATTTCTATTAGCCTGTGGTTTCCGTGAGATTCCGGGTTTTAGGATTTCTATTTCAGAATTTGTAGAGTTAAAGTATATGTGCCAAGTGGCAAGTTGTATACTTCCTGAAGTTATTTAACTTTTGACTTAATATTTCCGTATTGGTTGTTACTTCCGCACTGTTAGGCTTACCTAGTCGTTGTGACTAGGTGCCGTCATGACGTGTTCACAATTGGTGAATTAGGGTCGTGACAAATAAGGAGGTCAGTAACCAATAGAAGTAGCAGCAACAATAGTAACAATGAAACCACAGCTTCACCGTAGTCCCAGCTATCAAAACTTCTCGAACTACATTGACTTGATTCCTTTTTAGCTGAGGATATGTAGGAGACCTTTGAAGTAGAGGTTCGGTCAAAAATCTTTCAAAAACTGCTTCACACGGAGTGTTCAAACGTGCAAAAAATCGCTCGTATCCGCTCACTTTGTCTTTGCACGAAAAGTCTTCATGTTTACGGGCAAAGAGGGGCAGCTGTGAGCACGTAATTTTTGCCCTATGTGAATTACTCCCAAAAATTCAAAATAAAATAATTTTTCCTTTGTGCGCAATTTTGTAAATTTTCATGGTATTTTTCGTTATTGGTTGCATTTGTCTATCATGCTTGTTCAGTCTAAATTAATGAAAAAATACAAAAATAGGTTGCATTTACATTCAAGATTTTATTTTATAATTTTTTAGTTAAGTAGTAAATTACTTATTTTATAAAATGAAGAAAACTTAAAAAATAATGCACTTTGCATTTTTAGTGTTTAATTATGTAATTTGGTATTTAATTATTTGTGATAATTATTATTTAGAACTAATTAGTGTCTTTAAGTCAATTGGGTTTTATAATTCAATTTAGGGTTTAGGTTTAATTTTAGAAAAATAATTTAGGAAGAAAATGAAAGAAAAAGAAAATCGGAATTGGGCCAAAATTCAAGAGGCCCAAACAAATCAGTCCAAAACCCTATTTAAAACGGCCCAGACCCAGCCCTATCCAATTCGCCTCCAGTCCCAGCCAAACGACACCGTTTCAAGCGTCTCAATCTAAGCCGTTGATTGTCTTCGATCTAACGGTCGAGAATTCCCCCGAAACCCGACCCTGACCCATCCATCCAAATATCCGATCCACCCCAGTACCCCTTCAAACAAAACGGCCTGTTTTAATTAGTGATTCGATCGGAACCGTTGGATTTTAATCATCCAACGGCCCTGATTGATTCTACTATTTCAATATACCAATACCCCTCACCCCTCACCCCTCACCCCTCAGACCCATCCCCCCTTTTCACTCTTCTCACTCGTCTCTTCAGAGACCAACTTCCCCTCCGCTATCCACCGCCCTAACTCCGCCCACCGGAAATCGCCTCACGGCATTTTCGGTAGTCCAAACAGCCCAAAAATTACACCATCTCTTAACCTCAACCTCCCTATTCTGAAACCCTAAACTAGCTCCTTCGAATCCCAGCCAACCTCCTCGAATAATCAAAACCCTAACAGCCTTCCACCATGTCCGGTGGAACCATCTCCGATGGCCACCAAAATAACACCAAATGGCCACCAACACCTCTTCATCTCAAATCCAAACCCCCCTTCCTTCGAATATTCCAGGAACATGTCGAATATCAGTTTAAAGCCAGGAACTCTAGCGCGCCACAAAATCCCCTGGTGGTGGCTCCATCTCATTTCAGCCCCAAATTAACACCAGATGATCACCGGACTACCCTCACCCTAAATCCACACTTAGTTTCCCTCGAATGTTGTTCGAACTCCTCGAACATTAAATCAGAAACCAACCTTGAAATCCCAAACTCCAAAACTTTGAGTACATGAAGATTTGAGGTCGAGATTGACCTTAGTTGGGTGTTCTCGTTTGGGAACACTCGATTAAGGACTATCCCAACCACAATTCAAGGAAATTTGAAGTTTAATTTAAGGCGGGTTCAATCATTTAGAGGTAAGTGTCTTAATTATAGGTCTTCGGCTTCTTCTACTGTGTTCCTCTTCTACTCTTTTCTTTATCTAATTATTCATTATTTATCTGAAGCTATTCTAAGTAATCCCTGAATTATTTCTTTTTCTGAATTAGTGTTAGTAACCTGTTAATAAGTTAGTATGAACTGCATTAAAACTCTTCGGGAAATTAGTCAAAATAGTTGCCCAAATTACTTCCGTCTCTGGTTGTTTCCTGTTAGTCCAAAGCTTGGTTAATTGTTTTAGGTTTAAGGTATATGGCCGTAGGTCCTGTTTTGAGGTTTAGTTTTGAATTGAGCATTTGGACCCGTTAATTTGGGTCATTTAGACCAGGGTCTGCCAGGGGAAGGGGGAAACTAACAGAGGATTAAAGGGACAATTAAATGGTTGAAAATTAGACTAAGTGGCATGACATCATGGGCTGTCAGGGCACGCCTAATTTAAATATCAGGCTGCCCATACCAGTTGAATAGAATAATAGGAAAGGCGGGGTAATGGGGTATTGACATTCCTGTCTTAGTGTTTGAAAATCAGAGGGTGATGGAGGAATTGTTTTCTTAATGGTTTAAGTGCTCTTAAGAGCTCGAAATTGGGGAGGGAAGTCTTTAAATATAGGGGTATTACATAGAGGAAGGGGATCTTCAGACACACAGACCTTAAAGACCTAAAAAGAGGAAGTGAGAGCTTGAAGAGAGAGATTTTTGGAGGTCGAGAACATTTTTGGAGTTTAGAAAGGGCTTGAACATTTTTTTCTGAAACAATTCGACTGTGCCATTGAAATTTCTCTTTTATTTGGTTGGTTGTTCTGAAATTCCTCCAGCTTGAACAAGCCTAAAGGAACATAAGTTTACTGTTTCATTAGACTGATTTTGAGGGATTTTGGGTTCAATTAAACTAGTTTTTGGTACGAGTATTGGTCTGTTGACATTTTCAAGTGTTTGCTGGGTATTTTCAAGTTAAAACTGGCCTGTCCGAGCTAATTTTGGGGTTATTTGCTGGTTATTGCTGTTGAGACTTGCTGATCTGCTGTGTTTGAGCTGCTACTGATCTCTCCTTTATTCATTTCTGTTATCGAATTCCAGGTAAACATTTCTGAGACTGTATTGTTGTGGCTTCCTCTGTTGACAATGAAATGAAATTGAGGCTTAAGCTCTACTGTGGAACTACAATTTGAATACTTCTGTTATGCTTGGGATGTTACAATTAAATTAGGACTGTTTTAAAATACAATGGATTTTGTACTGTTAACTTGGAATGTCTGAGACGTAGTTGGTTTAGTTAGTTGTTAGTTTAAATATGTAGAACTTGAATACATCTCGAGCTGGAATCTGGTTCAATGACTTGATATGTACTAAGTTTTGATGACTGAGTATTTGAACTGCTAGGAGTAGATAATTTTGCAGTCATTTGTTAAAATAGGTTCATGATAATGCTATAGTTATTTCCCTGATTGCTACCTCATGTATTTGACTAGGAAGTAACTCAGTAGTGAATCAACATTTCTGTCTCATGTTTGTATAAATGGCGATGAATTGCTGGAATTGATTCAATTTGAGCTTGTGTTAATCTGAAAGCGTAGGGTAATTGTGGCCATATCTAGTTCTGCCTGAATGTCACATGCTTGTGTAAAAAGTCATGAATAAAATAAATTATAATTACCTATAATCAAGTCATTCATTAGATCCTTAGGTAGCATAATCTGAAACAACTTCAGTGGAATTTGTTTTATGAGAATTGAAACGTTACTGGGGTTCGACAGCCCACTTCAAGCGGTATAGGCTTCTGGGCCAAAATGAACGACCCAGGCCCAAGTTCGATTGCATATTCGTTTGGGGTCTGGGTCCATGCCTGCGATTGGTCCATTTTGTGCGGGATTTGAATTATAATTCCCTCATGCGGGATGCTTGGAATTTGTGGACCTAAATGTAGTGATTTTTATACAATAATAATTAATTAGGTTTTATTAGAGACAGAATAAGTAGAAAATTGTAGTTTTCCTTAGGACATCCTTTTAAAACAAATGAGATGAGCCTCGCCAAATAAAAATGAATAATTTATGGGGCCCTCGTTAAATGTATATATTAAAATACTTAGATTTCGGGACGGGCCGTTTGGCGAATTTCACGGCCTTCCCCAAAATAATAGCGCGTTAGTTTCTTTAGGTGCGCTTTTAATAATTTACCTTCCTAAACCCGGGTGCATATTTATGTGACCCAAATACAAGTCTCAACGAAGTCAAAATGTGTCAACAATCACGGGTGCATTTATGTGACGTGGTTCGAGGCGCATTTGCACGATGTTGCAATTCTCGTTAAAAATAATAAAAGCGGTTCAAGGTTAAAAAGCACATAAGCTAAAACATGTTTTGAAATCAGATAAATATTCCAAATACAACAGTTGAGCGACCGTGCTAGAACCACGGAACCCGGGAATGCCTAACACCTTCTCCCGGGTTAACAGAATTCCTTACTCAGATTTCTGGTTCACGATTGCAATACAAAGTCAAACCCTTTCCTCGATTCGGGATTCAAACCGGTGACTTGGGATACCATAAATCTCCCACGTGGCGACTCTGAATCTCTTAATAAACGAATCTCGTTTCGATTGTCCTTTGATTGGAAAAACTCCCTTTATTATACCCTTCACGGGGTGTAGTAGTGAAAAAGGAGGTGTGATACCAGCAAACCAAAATAGCATAAATAAACTCGGGGGAAGCAGTAAATAGGGGATCGGGATGTTAATTCTTAAGGCGACCTGCCGGGTCGTCATATCCTCCTACACTTAACTATTCGTTCGTCCTCGAACGATCATAGAGACATACCTCAAGTGAAGCTACTCATGACCCAAACTGCCGAGCGACGCGCTAGAGCTCAAAATGACTAGTCGGGTCGTTACACCTAGCTCACATTAGTAGGCGCCATCACGACTCCTGAGAGTGGAAAATCCGGGTCGTGACAGGAGTTTAGTTATGGATGATCACTCAATATTTATCTAAATATTTTTATAATTACTTATACAAATTTACTAAATCTTGTCAAAGATAATGGGTGCTTGAGCACCCAATAGTAACATGTAGATCCGCCAGTGACAATAAGCTGGTGACCAACGTAAAATTTATCAATTTAGCGAATAATAAATTAATAATATAAGTTGAACTAACCAAAAGAAATGAGAATTCATATTGCCGATCCCAACTTATACCGAAGCATAATTATTGTTGTTTTTGTTATTCTCAAGTATTTCAAGCAAAGATAGTGGATTATATTTATTGAATAATTGGAAATGCATTTTTATATTCTGAGGCGAAGTCGTAATTTTAACTTTATAGATTTGAAAGTTTAGTGCAAAAAATTTAAGTGCTAACGATTATGCTCTAAATTCGATATATATGCATTAATTTCAACATAAATATAGTTTTTGAACAAAAACTATTGAATGAGGTCCAACCTGTATTTGAGTTTTTACCTCGACCTTAGGAAAAATCCTTTTGTCCACACCGAAATTGGCCTGATTGACCCAAATGGGGTTAATTTAGTCTTTTTACGCTATTATTAGGGTAAATTATGTTTTTCAATACCCATAATACCCTTTTTACTTTATTTTTAATTATTTCTCCCACCATTTATTGTTTATCTTCTCAATGCATGGAAGAGCTCAAAAGGTAAAACCTATTTGTCTTCTCAATGCAAAAGGTTTTTTTATATGTTTTTACGTATTTACAATTCTTTTTTATTATTAATATATACCCATATAATCCTCCATAATTAAATCTATATACATGTATTTTATTGGGCATTTCGTATAATTTTTAATATTTGATTTGTATTTCGTATATTTTATAGTATAATGCGGTCTTCCATGTCCTACTATTTAAACAAACATATATGTACTAAAACTTACTTAAACAAATATTTCTTGGCCGAAAACCTACTTAACCAAATATTCTTTGGCCGAAAATCTACTTAACCAAATCATTTTTTGGCCGAAAACCTAGTTAAACAAAATCCTTCATTTAAACTCTTATCCTCTCCATTTAGTTAATAGATTAAGGATGCATTCTAAGAAGAATAGTCCTTCAAAAGTGTATGTTGTATTTTCGGGTAAAAGGATGGGAATATACTACTCATGGAGTGAATGTTCTCCTATGATTATCGGGGTTAAGCATAGCATCTTCCAGTCTTTCAAGTCTCATAGTGTGGCCATATCGGCGTTTGATGAATATGAAAAATCTGTTGAAGGTAAACAAAAACTCAAATCTATGGTGTTTGTTGTTTATTGTGGGAAGAAGCCGGGTATATACAAATGTTGGTCTGAGTGTGTTAAAATGCTTGTTGGAGTCGAAGGTAGCTACTTTCATGCTTTCCAATATTATGATGAAGCCTTAGAAGCCTTCAAAAATTAAAAAAAAAACAAGTTGTTCACAAGAAGAGTCATCTTCAAGCTTGACAATTGAAGAAAGTGAAAAAGCGGTAACAAATGAACGTGCAACAAGTGTTATTTCAACTGCTATGTTAGCGGGCATATTTATAGGGTTGAAGTTTTATGAAAATATTGAAAATTAATTATGTCAATTGTAGGTTTTATGTTATCTTGTGTTTGAAAGTGTTTTTTGTTTCTCTTTGGTTTGCAATGATGTTACTTTTACCTTTGATTATCTAGTATTGTAATGAAGTTGGGCATGATTATATATATGAAGTTTGATTTTGTTAATTGCTTAACATTTCGATCATGTTTAATGTGTCATTTTAGCATTCAACTTATGCATGATCACTATGGCATTAGTTGTGAGGTTAAGTAAGTTTTTCGACTATTTCGGGAAAAGGGTGAAGCATTTTTTTTGGTTTGGCTTTGAATTAAAATAGATGTTTGGAAGTCCCTCCAGTTGCTATTTCTTTTTTGCTTTTTCTTTTCTTCTAAGTTTATGAAATTTGTAGTTAGATTTCTGGAAGACTTTCAAAAGAGGAAGCATTTTATGTAAAGGTTAGAACTTTTCTTACTATGGCTCGGATTGAGTGAAATATCTATTTCCTTGTAGGAATTCTATTGAATCCTCATTGTTTAAGCAGTGGTTAAAGAACAGACAAGCTGAGACAATACTGATGGCTAATCGAGCTATGTATTTAAGACAAGTTCTTATTCAGGACTCAATCTCAAGTTGTTCTTTTAAAGTATGAAGATTGTTAGTTCACTAGCTTCGATGAATTACATTGTTGCCAGAGCCCTTCTAAATTTATTAAAAATTGGATAATTCTGGAGGAAAATTGTGATGACCCAAAGGGTCATCACCGGATTTCTCCCTTGTTCCGCGCTTCCGAGGCCTTGAAAACCTCACTTTTATTTGCCTCGATTTGCATGCACAGTCTGGGCGTTAGCCGAAAGGCTTAAATATGAATTCTGTGTGAAAAATGATGAATTTTGATATTAATATGGTTAAGGTTGACTTCGGTTAATATTTTTGGTAAACAGACCCGCACCCATGATTTGACAGTCCCGGAGGGTCCGTAGAAAAATATGGGACTTGGGCGTATGCCCGGAATCGAATTCTGAGGTCCCAGGCCCGAGGAATGAAGTTTTCCATGAAAATGTTTAAGTGAAATGAAAATGAAATTTGATCAAAATGTGATGGTATAGGGCTCGTATTTTGGTTCCGACGCCTGGTACAAGTCTTAAATATGTGTTAAGCATTTTCTGTAAAGTTTGGTCGAAATCAGACGTCATTTGACGTGTTTCGGACCTAAATAGCTAAAGTTGGAAGTTTATGAAGTTTGAAATGAAAATGATGATTTTGAGGCTTGATTCATTGATGTTGATGTTATTTTGGTGATTAGATCGCACGAGTGAATCCGTAGAATGTTTTTGAGGTTGTGTGCATGTTTGTTTTGGAGCCCCGAGGGCTCGGGAGAGTTTTGGATAGGCATCAGATTGCATTTCTCATTGTTGAAAAACCTAGTGTGCTTCAATTCTGCAGGCTTCACAATTGCGAAGCCAGCACTCGCAAATGCGAGCTCGCAATTGTGAGCTTTTTATCGCAAATGCGAAATATCCCCTAGGCAGCTCCCTTCGCAAATGCGATGCCCGCCTTTAGCCTCAACCTTCGCAAATGCGAACATTTGTTCGCTATTGCGATATTGAACCTTCGCAATGCAACCTGTTTTTCGCAAATGCGAACCTTCCAGTATCCTTCATAGTTCGCAAATGCGAACTCAACTTCGCAATTCCCATATTTGGTCGGGGTTCGCAATTGCGACATCAGAGACCTGCATTTTTCATACTTAGTCGAATTTTCAACTCATTTTTCATATCTCTCAAACCCAAACACCCATTGGCGATTTTTCAAGAACCCTTTCTTCTCCAATCCATTTGTAAGTTGATTTTCACTTAATTTCTTCAATCTTCAACATCATTTATCATGTTTTCAT
>MU691707.1:50637-80226 GCA_026770625.1 Nicotiana glauca
CCGACCACTTATATATTATGAAATGGGATCGTGTGGCACGCCGACCACTTATATATTATGAAATGGGATCGAGTGGTATGCCTACCATGTGATATTATGAAACAGGAGCGAGTGGTACACCTACCACGTGATATTATGAAACGGGAGCGAGTGGTACGCCTACCACGTGATATTATGAAATGGGAGCGAGTGGTACGCCTACAACGTGATATTATGAAATAGGAGAGAGTGGTACGCCTACCACGTGATAATGAGAAATGGGATCAAGTTGCACGCCTGCAACGAGAGGATATTGAAACAAGTGAAAGTAGTTGGTTTTCTCTTATTCGGTGTTAGAAGAAATCAGATGTAGTTTCCTCGTTATTCTTGATATTCCGTTTCATCTGCTACCCCTTAAGCATGTTCCCCTCCCAGTATTAATTGTTTACTTTCCACTATTACTTTGTTGTACTTGTATATATATATCTGCACAGGTTTATTCGGTAGTCTAGTCTAGCCTCGTCACTACTTCGTCGGGGCTAGGCCAGGCACTTACCAACACATGGGGTCGGTTGTGCTGATGCTACACTCTGTGCATCTTTTTGCACAGATCCAGGAGCAGCTTTTGGGCCACAGCAGTAGCATACTGAGCGGGAGCTGACTTTATTCCAGGGACTACGAGGTATCCTAGCTGGCGTTCGCAGGCCGAAGTCCCTTTCTATATTTTCTGTTTGTTTTCATTGTACCGTGACAGACATTATGTATTTTCTATTCGGAATTGTTTGTAGCACTCTTTAGAGATTCGTGAGATAGTGATACCAGTCCTGGGTAGAGAAATATTAGACTTCCACATTTTTGGGTTTTCAGTTATCCATGTCTTAAAGACTTTCTGCATTTAATTAAAGGCTCGTTATTTTATTATTGTTATTAATATTGTGTTGTTATCCAAAGGTTCAAATGTTTGGCTTGCCTACCTCCAACAGTAGGTGCCATCACGACTCCCGATGGTGGGAAATCCGGGTCGTAACAAAAAATGGCATGTCTTTTTATCTTGGCTAACACTGCTTAGCTACATTATTAGGGTCTGAATAGGTTAGGGTTTGCTATTGTTCTTTATTTTGTATGAATCCTTACTCAATACGAATAGGTTAGGGTTTATTGTTTGTATATAAGCCTTTGAGTTAAAGAATTATATAAAAGCAAGTGGAGGAAATACTCAATATATATTGTGAAATTATATTAAATCATTAGTGTTGCATTCGATGTGTATATTTTCTGTATTCGAATGCATTTGGTTAAATATTTGTGAAATTATACACATCAAAGGAGTGATGTTAAATATTTGGAAACAACCAAACAAAAATAGTGTTAGAATCAAATTAAAAGAATGCGCAAGAAATACTAAATATATATTTTTTTCATTGATAATATTGTTGAACAACTTTTCATAATAGTCCAAATTATATTTGGACAATAATTTTAGCATAAAATGCTAAAAAATATAGCCATAATAATAAAAAAAATAAAAATAAAACCTCTATCTCCTTAAAACTCTATTCAGATGGTTGATTAACAGACTTTGATACCTTCGAAGCAGCCTCTGTGTCACTGCTAATAACGATAACAAGAGCATTTGGTTCTTCCTCCTGCTCAAACAGGAGTTCTTCAAACATGCCATAGCAAGTTGTTAGCGGGTAGGAATCCAACAGCACCCTTTTGACATAATCTTTTCCTATTTCCCTTGTGATCCTCAACATAAGCAAGTTGGTCTCAGTCTTCAAGTTCTTAAAATTGTTTCTAACGTCATGATACAGTATGTTGTGGTTAACAGGTGAACCTTGGAGAGCATTGATTTTCTTTGTCGGGATTCTATCCATTGTTGTTTGTCACAAAATCTTGATTTAGAAGAGATAAGTTAAATTATGATGTTAATAGTGTAGTTGTATTTATAGGGTTAGGGTTTATAATTTTTCAAATTAATTGAATCACAATTCTCAATGTAACCCTTACACTCTTCCAATTAGACTTCACAATTTTCAATCAAACCATTTAGATTCCTCAAAATTGAGTTTAATGAACTATGCTTAAGAAAACGTAGGATTATCTGCTTTCTTACTGCATTTTCCAGTAAGTTTTTCTTCTAAATGTTTATTAGAATAATTTTTTGTCCAGTAAATTATTAGAATAATTATTTGTACAATTAGAATAGTTTTTTATCCATTCCAGTAAATTATTAGATATGGTTTTGAAGTAAATTTTCTAGTATAATACAAACAAAATCATAAAAAAAAATTGCACAAATAATTTTCTCCATTCCTAAAAAGAGCTGAATGCATTGAGCTTCTCAATGAAGCATTTACTAATGTCAACCTATTTAGCTTCCCAATGAAGCATTTATATTTCTCAACGATTTTAGTTACTATACTGAGTAGGTAAAACCAGTAGAATTTAAGTATTTATTCGTGAAAAATTGATTTTAAAAAAATTAAAAATAGGTCGTGTTGTTTGAAACTGGGATTTGAGTATGGTTTACGTTATTGCGCTTTATATATAGTTACATTGAACGTATATACATATATAACAAGTATATATAGGTTCCACTAGACAATTGACAACGATCGTTCTATTTCGGGATATAGTTATCAATTAAATTATGAAAAATGGATAATAAATAGATATCAACGCTAGTTAATTACGTTGAAGCGCATTATATATAGTTACATTGAATGTATATACATATATAACAAGTATATATAGGTTCCACTAGTCAATTGACAACGATCATTCTATTTTGGGATATAGTTAAAAATTAAATTATGAAAAATGGACAATAAGTAGATATCGACGCTAGTTAATTATATTGAAGCGCTTTATATATAGTTAAATTGAACGTTTATACATATATAACAAGTATATATAGGTTCCACTAGTCAATTGGCAACGATCGTTCTATTTCGGGATCTAGTTATCAATTAAATTATGAAATATGGATAATAAGTAGATATCGACGCTAGTTAATTACGTTGTTGCACTTTATATATAGTTACATTAAATGTATATACATATAGAACAAGTATATATAGGTTCCACTAGTCAATTGACAACGACCATTCAATTTCGAGATATAGTTATCGATTAAATTATGAAATATGAATAATAAGTGGATATCGACGTTAGTTAATTACATTGTTGCACTTTATATATAGTTACATTGAACGTTTATACATATATAACAAGTATATATAGGTTCCACTAGTCAATTGACAACGATCATTCTATTTCGGATATAGTGATCAATTAAATTATGAAATATGGATAATAAGTAGATATCGACGCTAGTTAATTGCGTTGTTGCGCTTTATATATAGTTACATTGAACGTATATACATATATAACAAGTATATATAGGTTCCACTAGTCAATTGACAACGATCGTTCTATTTCGGGATATAGTTATCAATTAAATTATGAAATACGGATAATAAGTAGATATCGATGCTAGTTAATTACGTTGAAGCGCTTTATATATAGTTACATTGAACGTGTATACATATATAACAAGTATATATTGGTTCCACTAGTCAATTGACAATGATCGTTCTATTTCGGATATAGTTATTAATTAAATTATAATATATGGATAATAAGTAGATATCGACGCTAGTTAATTACGTTGAAGCACTTTATATTTAGTTACATTGAACGTATATACATATATAAAAAGTATATATAGGTTCCACTAGTCAATTGACAACGATCGTTCTATTTCGGATATAGTGATCAATTAAATTATGAAATCTAAATAATAAGTAGATATCGACGCTAGTTAATTACGTTGAACCGCTATATATATAGTTACATTGAACGTATATACATATATAACAAGTATATATAGGTTCCACTAGTCAATTGACAACGATCGTTCTATTTCGGGATATAGTTATCAATTAAATTAAGAAATATGGATAATAAGTAGATATCGACGCTAGTTAATTACGTTGAAGCGCTTTATACATCGTTACATTGAACGTATATATATATAGGTCACGACCTCAAACCCGGTCGTGATGGCGCCCAACACACTGCTAGGCATGTCCGACATCCAACAACATTATCCCAATTTCTTACTCAGATTATATATAAATAACACAGGGATATTTACTAAGTCGTTACTTTCAATTTTATAAATAATAATAAAATTTGTGGATTTCAATTAGAATACCACAACATAGCCCAAAAGAATCCGGTGTCGTGAACATGAGCCTCTAATACAGAATATCTTCCTATTACAAGTCTGTCTAGGAAAAATGTGGAATAAAAGGATAAAGATAGATGGGAGAGATCAAGGCTGCGAACGCCATGCAGCTACCACGATACTCCCGGATATTGCTACTCAGCTAAACAAATCCTTACTCAACCTGTGGTGTACCTAGATCTGCACACATGGTGCAGAGAGTAATGTGAGTATTCCGACCCAGTGAGTAATAAACATAAATAAAGGCCGAGGATAAGAAATCATGGAAAATACAAGGTAAACTATAACTGGCAGTGTAGAACATCAAATAGTGAAGCAACGAGTCAATGAAATCAGAGTACAGATACTAAGGCAGGTATAACAGATAAAGAACAAATGCATGAGTGCAATGCAATGCATATGATGGTACACTCCGGTACCCACTGCGGCATGCAGCCCGAGCCATCCATTTATTTATCATCGACGACGCTCACTGGGGGTGTGTGCAGACTCTAGAGGGGCTCCTACAGCCCAAGTGCAATATCAAGCCATCTCGTGGCATCAAATCTAGGCCCTCGGCCTCATATCAATATTAGTATAATCAACCAGGTTCTCGACCTCAATATCAATGTAATACTGCTGCGACGCGCAGCCCGATCCATGCTCAGTCCAGAAACCGTCGTAAGCCCCTTGGGCATTTTTAAAACAGTGGTTCTCAGCCCAAAAATATCATTTAGAAATATCATTTAAGTTTTCAAATTTTAGGAAGATGGCTGAGTTTGCAAAATAGTATTTAAAACCTTGGATTGAGATCAAATGATATGCAAAGTGTGCGAAAGCAGTGATATTTATCTCTGAAGGATACAAATAATTGGCAAGAAGCCCAAATGTAACGATTAAATCCAAGTAAGGATGATTCTCAATTTAGTTCTAGTAGAAAACACGGTAAAAACATTTCTCGGGACAGACCAAGTCACAATCCCCAATGGTGCTCTACCCCACGCTCGTTATCCGGCGTGCAAGTCACCTCAATATAGCATTATGATGTGAAATTACGGGGTTTCGAACCCTCATGACATCATTTACATCAATTACTCACCTCAAGACGGTCAAAGTCTAGCTTGCTATGCCCTTGCCTATCAAATTAGCCTCCTCATGCGATGAATCTGCCCAAAATCACAACGAATATGTCGCATTATGCTAAAGAGACAATATCCAATCGAAAGCAATCGAAAAATATCAAAATTCACTAATTTGACAAAACCCGAGCCCCGGGCCCATGTCTCGAAACTCAGAAATTTTTACATCATCGGGTTCCTTATCTCGCCACGAGTCTATACATACAAAAAATCTCTCATATCATACCACAAATGGCCGCTCAAATCCCAAATTTAGAATTTCAATCCCAAGCCCTAATTTCTTACAATTTGGCTATATTTTCATGACTCTCTGGGTGGAATTCACAAAAAAAACGAGTTCTAAGTCCAAGAAACTTACCTCAAGTCGTTCCCGCTTGAATCCCTCTTTAATCTCAACCAAGAAGCTCTCAAAATGATCAACCATGGAGGAAAAATGACCCTAAATCGCGGATGAAGTGTTTTATACACTCACTGCCCAGAATTGTTTTCGGAAGTACTGTTCACGCGTGCAGTTACTGTTCACGTGCGTGGTTACTGTTCACGCTGCTAAAAAATACAGCAGCTGCCAAAGAAATTGAAGCACTTTTCTTTTCACTATAACTCCATCATACGAACTCGGAATTCGATGATTCTTGTTCCTATGAGTCAAAAATAACAGTACGAACATAGACCTTCAATCGAAACTCAATTCGGAGCTCTTTTGGTCAGTTCAATACCCACTTTTCTCGTTAAATAATTAACTAATATTTTGTGTCAAAAACTCAATCGCGACTTGATGAAATTAGACCAAACTTTCCAGATCACTCCTATAATTCATTATTTAAATTCTGAAAATCTCGAAATAAAATTTCGACCTCTAGAACTAAAAATGGACCTTTGGATCATTACATGTTTACGCTCAAACGGCAAAAATCTTCCAAAAACTCTTCCAAAACTTATCCGAGCCTCATGGGACCCCGACCAAACATGCCAACATAATTCATAACATTATTCAAACCTGTTCTAATCATCAAAACACCTCAAACAACATCAAATTACCCAAAACGCATCGAATTCAAGCCTAATTTTCTAAAAACTTCCAAAATACACTTTCGATCAAAAACCCGACCAAACCATGTATGAATGACCTGAAATTTTGCACACATATCCAAAATCACCTAACGAAACTACAACAACTCTCGGAATTCCATTCCGACTCTCGGATGAAAATCTCACCTATCAACCGGAATTCGCCAAAATACTAACTTTGCCAATTCAAGCCTAATTCTACACTGGACCTCCAAAATTACTTCCGATCACACTCCTAAGTCACAAATCATCCCCCGAAGCTAATCGAATCATCGGAATTCATATCTGAGCCCTATAACATATAAGTCAACGTCCGGTTGACTTTTCCAAAACAAACCTTCCTTAAAGAGACTAAGGGTCTCATTTCCTATTAAAACCAATCCAAATCAACTCGTTCACACCCAACACTGATAATGAAGCATAAAGAAATAGGAAATTGGAAAAATAGGGCGGTAACTCACGAGATGACGGGTCGGGTCGTCACATCCTCCCCAACTTAAACAAACGCTCGTCCTCAAGCGTACCCAGAGTTATCGTAGAAGCCAACCAAAAGCTGAATGACCTTATCAAGCATAAAACCGGGGGTGATCCCACGTCACCCTATCTCACATGGGTCCGATAACACGTTTTAACTAAAATCACACAATCCAGTCTAGCCCATAAATCATAGAACCACATTTCACTTTTCGGAATCATACACAAGATCAGAACCTCGTATCTATATTCAGAATAAGTCTGAACCAGCTGTAATAGACCATACATACAACCTCGGGTGCAATTATATGATATATCAATAACTCAAACACATGCAGCGATAGAAATCTCTTATTAGTCAAGGTCTCATTCCAACACTTTCATATACTGCCAACGGTAATTGAAACACACAATAAGCCATAATCATTGCTCAGATCAACCATTCATGAGGCCATTTCTCCTCTGGCAATTACCATAACAAAATTTTGATCCGAACCTCGATATTTACCCATCAAACATGCTGAAATCAAATCTGTTCGTATTCATTAATGACCCCAATGATCAATTCGAACCCAACACACCAATCTGGTGATATGACACATCAATACAGGCCTAAGCCACAACTTGCATAATACGCACACCAATAAGAAATGGTCCGAACATACTCGAATTATGAAAATGACTCAACAGAGAGAGATGTACCTCAAACTCACCAGTATTGCCACAACACAAGGCTGAGACCCTGTCTCACATCATAGAAATAGGACACACAAATTTGACCCACAAGGTCATGTTTCCACACAGCTTTGCTGCAACACGCGATCCTATCCATATACTACTCCACATGAAACACCTCTAGTCACTATGCTTGAAATCGACAACCATGCTCAATTGATGTCTGGAGCCAAAGAAAATCATTACACCCATGGTGAAACAAATAACGCACACCACGTAAACCTGATAGAACATAACCGGTATGTTATTCACCGAGCAACACCCAATTGCTCATCCCGCTCGACTTCCACTATTACAACTCCTACCGGAGCCATACGATACGGTGCCCAGCACCAAATTAATACCGAAATCAACAACCTCGCCCGACGACATGGCTAGCCACAAGAAACGCTTCCGAAAAGTCCTTCAACACCAAAACTGAATCAATGGTAGAAACCTCTGCGCTGACGTCTATCACGATGTCCCAATTAAGAAGAGAAATCCGTCCCAGCTGTCCGCTGGGTCTTAGAAATATACACCACTCTGCTAGAACATAATCCAACGCACTTCATCACTCAACCCGTGGGACTTCCGGCGTAGCCCCTAGTGCAATAGTTCAAAATCACCCAACACTAAGACTATCAGTCTGAATTCTAACATCACATCCAAAATATAACATACCAACAAATAAAGATCCACTCGAGCCTCCAAATCCCGATAGCCGCTAAACGGTGCCGATACACACGATCCACAACCACAACCTAGCCTGTACACGAGAACTCCCAGTGTCCAACTCTATATGGCACACAAATCATCATACCTGATCCCAGTTTCCACCGTGCGAATACATGCACACCTTTAATACCCAATTATTCCACGGTAAATACTCTAAAATTTCCATGTGCTATACAAGCAACTTTAATATCAGCAGTCGGTCCAGCCTTAAAGTGCCGCAATACTATTGAAGTGCCATCAACTTAATCATATTGGCCTTTTCTAAAATATATACCCTCTATAAATCACTATGATTAGAAATACAATTTCCTTAATCATCTGAAGATCATTCACCCTAATCATCTTAAGCTCATTTCTCTAATTACCTAAAGCTTCCCGTACCGCCTAAGAATGTTCTGAATTTCCATTCAGAACTGAACCGTAACCTTACACGCGCAAATCTCAATCCTTCACAACATATCGCATATACCATATCATCCTAAGGTAACATGAGGACTTCACCTCCCTTCCGAACCATGAACGTCTACGTACTCAACTAGTCAATAACTTCCATTGATCCCATCTAGAAGAAAAAATCATTACGCATCCCATGCTCTACATTACAAACATAGGTCTTGTTCAAATTCTTACAATACCGACACGACGGATGAGATCTGTATAAATTCATAACACTGCCGAATCAACAATTCATTAGGTCTATACTTTTGGCAAGAACTATCACCTAATTCTGAACCAAATAATGGTCTTAGCCCCTTAATTTACTTCATATGCTCAGATTGCACTAAGCTCGAATTCAATGATCTCGTCTCACCCAGTACAAACTGTTCGGGTAATAAGCCACCCCAGACATAATTAAAAGTCACATATGATGCCCCAATATGCAATAGGGTACCAATTCGAACGAGGTACAAAAAGAAAATGAACTCTGGAACGAATTACCTAACTCACACACTAATACAGGCCTTCCCTAGAAAACAGGAAGCATGGTATACAAAAATAGCACATAGAAAACTATACTCAACATCACATTGTTGCGGTGTGCAACCCGATCCAGATAACATACCCATGGCGGCGTGCCACCCGATCCACACATAGATCTCATATAAGGAGATGCACATCGAGCCAAATTTGCTCATTACAACAAAATACCGAGCATTGGTCGTAAGCATGCAAAGTTCATAATAATATCTCTGAGGGACATATAGCGTTATAAGCTACAAAACGCAAGCACAACTGAGGTGCGATATACAGTCTGAATTTCAAAAGCCAAGATGCTCATATAACGTCATTCCTACGCAGATTCTCAACACATAAGCAATTTCTCAAGCCATCTCATAACTCACACTGTATAATGCATCACTACGTGAAATATCTGACAACGAAGCATCAACCTGCCTACTCCTTCATGAGGACCGCATTACTAAAATGCACACATCTGGCCCGATATAGAGCCATTATTCACATTAAATCCATTCACTGACTTCAAGCTGATTCTGATTATGCTGAACTAGCCTGAAAATCCTTTCAAAGGTCCATAATAACTCCCATTTTTCTCATAACACATAAGAACAACCGTAATAATCGGGGTAATCCTCCTCAGTTCACAACCCAATAGGTCAAGTGCCCTCCATGCATCAATCCCCAATTTAACGACACTATTACAAACTTCATACTTGGTTTACACATTTAATCAATCAAGTGATCACATGCCACATTTATATAATCTTCCCATTTGGACACACTCCCACAATCTACCACAACAATATCTGGAGCATACCTCCAAACCACCGGTGGCACTAACGCTGAAAATCGATCAAGAATCATTAACTTGGATGCAAAACCCTTTTTACGAAACACCGATCTTAGGTGACGTTGAAGACAATACCAACTTACCATAACATCGAAACTTCTTTCATGCTCATCCGAGCTCATGACATGTTTGTCAAAAAAAAATCCTTCAGTCGTGCCATTCTCGACCCAATTTCCACAACCAGAATTGATTCGCCAGCATGCCTCAAATCGGAACCAACATAGCACATAACCGTACAATCAACTAACCAATATCAAGCTCCCCAACTTGGCTCGAAGCCATAGATCACAACATACTATACTCATAACGCATATACTCCATCATTGCCTCAATACCATAGTGATATTAAACTCGATCCTTCATAAGCTTATGAAAACACAAATCATTTAGAATTTTTAAATCTTCTGCAAATCTCGCATTCACTCACACAACAGTTAAGCCCACTCTCTAGGCGATCCAATTTATATTTCAACACATTTTCTTCACTTGAAATTGAGGTCTTCTAATAGATAACATAAGGATCACACAACTTTAGAACACCCCGCAGGAGATGACCCACCTGCTTTGCCTCCAACTAATATTTCTGTATACCTTCCACCGCCATAAGCATTACATAGTCACTTGATCTTCCTGAGTCTATACTCATACCACAACATGAAATTTACTTCACTCCTAACTAAGCGACATGAAAAGATTCTTCACACGCCGATAACTCAGGCTATAACTTGAATCACGATGGACTTCAAACATCTATTAATTCTTCCATCATTCAGCAGACCCTTCTCGTTGCTTCCAAATCATATGGATATGCCTCGCAGTACTAACATACTCGTCACATAGCCACAACCATCATTTCCACTAACAAGGACACTACCGAACATATAAGTTCAAAAACACTTGTTCACACAATCAGCACCTTGCTGCTCCAGCCATAGGCAAAGATCTAACCTCAAGTCCTCCGGATTGGCCCATCATAAACTCACAGAGATCACATCTCGCCCCTCGATCGGGGAATCATAAGCCACCAAGGCACATTTAATATTGATCGGTCGTTCGCGCGTACGAATGCGTGTAAGGAATTCAAAGAGTTATATTTCAAGCTGAATCAAGGACGCACGATAAGAATTCAAGAATGTAAAGTTTTCCTAAAGGTTCTTCAACCTCTCGAGGATAAATACAGACGTCTCCGTACCGATCCGCGAGACTCTACTAAATCGGCTCATGAATCGTGAGACCAAGTAACCTAGGCTCTGATACCAACTTTTCACGACCCCAAACCCGGTCGTGATGACGCCCAACATACTGCTAGGCAAGTCCAACCATCCAACAACATTATCCCAATTTCTTACTCAGATTTTAGATAAATAACACAGGGATATTTACTAAGTCGTTACTTTCAAGTTTATAAATAATAATAAAATCTGTGGAAGTTCAATTAGAATACCAGAACATAGCCCAAAAGAATCCGGTGATATGAACATGAGCCTCTAATACATAATATCCATCTATTACAAGTCTGTCTAGGAAAAATGCGGAATAAAAGGATAAAGATAGATGGGAGAGATCAAGGCTACGAACGCCATGCAGCTACCACGATACTCCCAGATACTGCTGCTCAACTAAACAAATCCTTACTCAGCATATGGTGCACCTAGATCGCACACAAGGTGCAGGAAGTAATGTGAGTACTCCGACCCAGTGAGTAATAAACATAAATAAAGTCTGAGGATAAGAAATCATGGAAAATACAAGGTAAACTATAACTGGAAGTGTAAAACATCAAATAGTGAAGCAACGGGTCAATGAAATCAGAGTACAGATACTAAGGCAGGTATAACAGATAAAGAACAAATGCATAATTGCAATGCAATGCATATGATGGTACACTCTAGTACCCACTACGGTGTGCAGCCCGAGCCAGCCATTTATTTATCATCGACGGCGCTCACTGGGTGTGTGTGCACACTCCGGAGGGGCTCCTATAGCCTAAGCGCAATATCAAGCCATCGCTTGGCATCAAATATAGGCCCTCAGCCTCATATCAATATCAGTATAATCAACCAGGCTCTCGGCCTCAATATCAATGTACTCAACCAGGCTCTCGACCTCAATATCAATGTAATACTATTGCGGCGCGCAACCCGATCCATACTCAGTCCAGAAAACGTCGTAAGCCCTTTGGGAATTTATAAAATAGTGGTTCTCAGCCCAAAAATATCATTTAAGTTTTCAAATCTTAGGAAGATGGCTGAGTTTGCAAAACAGTATTTAAAACCTTGGACTAAGAACAAATGATATTCAAAGTATGCAAAAGCAATGATATCAATCCCTGAAGGATTCAAATAATTGGCAAGAAGCCCAAATGTAACAATTAAATCCAAGTAAGGATGATTCTCAATTTAGTTCTAGTAGAAAACACGGTAAAAACATTTCTCAGGACGGACCAAGTCATAATCCCCAATGGTGCTCTACCCCACGCCCGTTATTCGACGTTCAAGTCACCTCAACATAGCGTTACGATGTGAAATTCCGGGGTTTGAAACCCTCACGATATCATTTACATTAATCACTCACCTCAAGATGGTCAAAGTCTAGCTCGCTATGCCCTTGCATCTTAAATTAGCCTCCTCGTGCGACGAATCTGCCCAAAATCACAATGAATATGTCGCATTATGCTAAAGAGACAATACCCAATCGAAAGCAATCGAAAAAATATCAAAATTCACGAATTTGACAAAACCCGAGCCCCGGGCCCACGTCTCGATACTCAAAAATTTTTACCTCATCGGGTTCCTTATCTCGGCACGAGTCTATACATACTAAAAATCGCTCAAATCGGACCACAAATGGCCCCTCAAATCCCAAATTTAGAATTTCAATCTCAAGGCCTAATTTCTTACAATTTGGCTATATTTTCATGAATCTCTAGGTGTAATTCACAATAAAAACGAGTTCTAAGTCCAAGAAACTAACCTCAAGTCGTTCCCCCTTGAATCCCTCTTTAATCTCCACCAAGAAGCTCTCAAAATGATCAACCATGGATGAAAAATGACCCAAAATCGCGGATGAAGTGTTTTATAAACTCACAACCAAGAATTTTTTTTTGAAGTACTGTTCACGCGCGCGGTTACTGTTCACGCGCGTGGTTACTGTTCACGCTGCTAAAAAATACAGCAGCTGCCAAAGAAATTGCAGCACTTTACTTTTCACTAAAATAGCTCTAACTCCATCATACGAACTCAGAATTTGATGATTCTTGTTCCTATGAGTCAAAAATAATAGTAAAAACATAGAACTTCAATCGGAACTCAATTCGGAGCTCTTTTGCTCTGTTCAATACCCATTTTTCTCGTTAAACAATTAACTCATATTTTATTTCAAAAACCCACTCGCGACTTGATGAAATTAGACCAAACTTTCCAGATCACTCCTATAATTCATTATTTAAATTCTGGAAATCTCGAAATAAAATTCGACATCTAGAACTGTCACGACCCAATTCCCCAAACCCGGTCGTGATGGCGCCTCTCGTGAAGACAAGGCCAGCCAACATAACAACAATACCTCTTTTAACAGTTACTTAGTATGAATAAGTCTGAACCTTAGATAATATGATCATAAGTGCGGAATAAAATGTGATAAAACAAGGAAAACCACCCCGACTCAGCACGAAATCGGGGTGTCACAAGTCATGAGCTACTACAGAGTTTACTAAAATTGTACAAAGTGTGAAGGTATCCTAAATAACAGAAGATAAGGGAGAAAACGGGGCTGCGGACGTCAACAACTACCTCGTTACTCCTAGTCACCGCCTGGTCTGGAAAGAATCAGCGCTCAGGAGCGAACTCAGCTCTACCTGTATCTGCACACATGGTGCAGGGAGTAATGTGAGTACTCTGACCCAGTGAGTAATAAAAATAAATAATGACTGAAGGCAAGAAATATCATAAAAGCACAAATAACGCTATCTCAAGAAATAAAATCAATTCCATAATAAAATCGTGAAGTATCGGATAAATCTCTATTAAAACAGTTAAGACAAACAATTTCAAGAAGTAAGAAATCATCAGAACTTGCCCCTCGGGCTCAATATCAAATCTCTCAGTACAGTATCAGCCCCGCGGGCTCACTCCCAATTCACATAGTACAACATCAGCCTCTCAGGCTCACTCCCAAATCACATCAGCCCTTCGGGCTCACTCCCAAATCACATCAGCCCTTCGGGCTCACTCCCAACTCACATGGGTACCCGCGCTCACTAGGGGTGTACAGACTCCGGGAGGGGCCCCTTACGGCCAAGCGCTATATAATCATAAGGCCTTAAAGCCTGTCATATCAACATAAGGCCTTAAAGCCTGTCATATCAACATAAGGCCTTAAAGCCTTCTCACATCACACACGAGGCATGAAAGCCTCCTCACATCACTCAACATATCCTTACGTATGGCCCTCAGCCTCAATTAGTCCAAAAAATAATGACAAGCCCCTTGGGCATTAGTAAAATAATGGTGCTCAGCTCAAACCACATTAGAAATATCATTTAAATCTCAAGTTGAGTATAAATGTAGCTGAGTTCATGAAACAGTACAATTAAGTTGGACTGAGTTCCAATAATATTTCAATTAGTGAGGAAAATAGTGATGGAAATTCACAAAGGATTTCAAATAGACGGCACGAAGCCCAATTATGGCAATAAGCCCAAATCATGGTGGAAAACAATAAGTCTTTATCAAATACGTGGTAAAATATCAACCGGGATGGACCAAGTCACAATCCCCAATAGTAAATGACCCCGCGCTCGTCATACAATGTGTGTCTTATCTCAACATAGCACTACGTTGTGCAATCCGAGGTTTCAAACCCTCAGGACATTATTTAAATTCATTACTCACCTCGAGGCAGTCAAAATCCTAGCTCGCTATGCCCTTGCCTCGCAAATCGACCTCCTCGCGCATTGAATCTGCTCAAAACCACCACGAATACATTACAATAGGCTAAGGGAACATAACCCAATCGAAAAGACTCGAAAAACATCGAAATTTGCAAAACCTGAGCCCCGGGACCACGTCTCGAAAAATTATAAAATTAACATCAACGGATTCCTTATCTCGCCACGAGTCTAACCATGTAAAAATCATTCAATTCCAATATCATTTCGACCCTCAAATCAATGATTCTATCCAAGAGAGTTTTTTACCCTTTTCAACAAAATTCTCAGATTAAACACCAAAACTTGTAATAGATTCGAGTTATACAACCAAAATTGAGTTAAGAACACTTACCCCGTGTTCTCTACAAAAATCTATCGAAAAATCGCCTTATCCGAGCTCCAAATCGCTAAAAATGGAAAATGGGAATGAAGTCCCATTTTCAGAAATTAACTTATCTGCCCAGGCCTTTTCTTCTTCGCGAACGCGAAGAACAAAATGTTCAAGTTCAAAAATTGTCCTTCGCGAACGCGATGCCTTGTCGCGAATGCCAAGAACAAAATGTTCAAGTCCAAAATTTTCTCTTCTCGGACAACCTCTAGTATAATGGCCATAACTTTTGCTACAGATGTCCAAATGACTGTTATAATATGTTTCGGGAAACTAGCTTCAAAGATATACAACTGTCATTTTTGAATCACCTCAAAATTCCTTGTAGATAAAAAGATATGAGCTAACGAAGTAGGACCTGCGCGACAGAAAAAATCCTTCTTCGCGAACGCGAGTCACTGTTCGCGAACGCGAATCACTGTTCGCGAACGCGAAGAACAAAGTCCCTGATGGAAAATCCTTCTTCGCGAATGCGAAGAACAAAGTCTCAGAGGCCAAATTCTTCTTCGCGAATGCGATGGGACCCTCGCGGACGCGAAGAACAACACCAGATACCAGAAACAACAGTTCAAAATCTTCCAAAAATGACCCGTTGGGCATCCGAAACACACCCGAGCCCCCCGGGACCTCAACTAAAAATACCAACACCTCCTAAAACATCATACGAACTTATTCCATTCATCAAAATGCCTCAAACAACGCCAAAACCATCAAGTTACATCAAATTCAAGCTTAAGTTCTTTTAAAACTTTCGAAACCCGCATTCGATCAAAAACCCAACCAAACCACGCCCGAATGACCAGAAATTTTGCACACACATCCCAAATCACCTAACGGAGCTACAGAAACTCTCGGAATTACATTCCGACCCTCGGATCAAAATATCACCTATCAACCGGAATTTGCCAAAATGCTAACTTCGCCAATTCAAGCCTAATTCTACACCACGCCTCCAAAATCACTTCCGATCACATTTCTAAGTCACAAATCATCCCCCGAAGCTAAACGAATTATCGGAATTTATATCCGAGCCCTCTAACACATAAGTCAACGTCTGGTTGACTTTTCCAAACTAAGCCTTCCTTAAAGAGACTAAATGTCTCATTTCTTATCAAAATCGCTCAAAATAAATTCTAACACTCCCAATACCGATAATGAAACATGAGTAAGCAGTAAATGGGAAGAATGGGGAAGTAACTCATGAGACGACGGGTCGGGTCTTCATATCATCCCCAACTTAAACAAACGCTCGTCCTCGAGCGTACCTAGAGTTGTCCTAGAAGCCAACCAATAGCTGAATAACCTTACCATGCATATACCCCGGGGTGATCCCATGTCACCCTATCTCATATAGGTCCGACAACACCTTTTAACTGAAATTACACAATCCAATCTAGCCTATAAACCATAGAACCACATCTTCACTTCTGAAACCATACACAAAATCAGAACCTCACGTCTCTATTCAGAATAAGCTCGAACCAGCTGTAATAACCCATACTTGCAACCTCAGGTGCAATTATATGATATACCACATAACTCCAACACTCGAAACGATGACTTCTATTCGCAGCAACTGCACACAACACCCGAATACCGGTATTGAACCTCTTATCAACTAAGGTCTCATCTCACCCTTTCATATGCTACCAATGATAACTAAATCACGCGGTAAGCCATAACTATTTCTCAGATCAACCATTCATGAGACCACTTCTCCTTTGGCAAATACTACATCAGATTTCTGAGTCGAAGCTCGATATTATCCTTCCAACATACTGATATCGAATCTGTTTATATTCATTAATGATCCCTCTGATCTCTTCTAATCCAACACACTACTCTGGTGACATGACACCTCAATACAGGCCTAAGCCACAACTCACATAGTATGCGCACCAATAAGTAACAGTCCAGGTATACTAAATTTATGAAAAATGACTCAAATGAAAGAGTCATACGACAAAAGAATCATCATACTCATGAAGAGGTACATAATACAATGCCATACCAGTAAACCTCACTATTGCACTATCCGGCTACCCCATAAGGAGAAAATACCTCAAAGGAGAGAGTCACTTTGCAAGTTCAACAAGTACCACCCCAACGATATGCTATGAGCTCGTCAATCATAGTGGAACCAAGATACATGAATAGGATAATAATAACCAGGTCTTCTATAGCTCACATTGACATCAACTTCACGGGCAACTTATTTGCCAACAACATAATCCACCTGGCACTGTCACTGACCTCTAGTCCAAGCATATAATATAGGAGCAATCCAACAAGTACACCTGTATATGCTAACTGAAACAAGATTCTCATGCTCCTTGACTGGCATAAATAACACTCTATATCGTAGGCATGAGCAAACTGCGTTGTCATAGCTCAAATCAATAAGTTAACACAGAATTAGTAATTACCAAGTTTGTTCTGGAATTTAGCATCTTGGAAATCTCAAGTATAGTCCAGATAGTTCTTAACAGAGTTATAAATATGAGAAACATTATACCTTTAAGATCAATATCCCACTCTGGGCATATCATGGCCTACACATCTTCCAAGCATGAATATTGGCTCGGTGCTTGCACACAGGTTCAAGCCTCACATATATTCGCGCTCACAGCGTATACTTATCACCATCAATTAGCTCGACTAGTGCATCCAATGAGTTAGATAAAATACTCCCCTCAACATGCTACAATCCCAAAATAGTTTTTTTTAGAACTTCCCGGTCTCAAAATTCATAGATCACATAAATCACCGTAACTGATCACAACCTCAGCACCCAAATGACTAAAACATACCTCAAGTACGTTCATCCCAAGATGATTATTCCCAAAAAAAAAATTCTACGATACATAACAAGATCGAAATATCGGTAGTCGATCAACCAAGTGAGTGATGTAATACCAATAGACATTTGTTAGTTAAAATATAGTACGCACCTTTCTCAGGTCTTACCGAGCAGTTATAACATTCAATTTAAATATCTAAAGCTGACTATTCTATCCAGAATTTATGACCTTCCCTTTAAGAATGAACTGCCACCTTGCACATGAAAATATTAAGCATGTACCGTACAACACGTCTATCATGCCATCTTGTTGCAAACACAAAATATCATTAGAATTTCTGGGCTATAGGAAAATTACATCCCGACAGTTAGAAATCTTCTATTTGCTCCCATTTAGGAGGAGTTCATAATATACAATATGTTCTGCGCACCAGTAGAAGATATCCGACTCGAACCATAGTAAAAACCATCGAGAAAACTTTCAAATTTGTTCGCACATAACCAAGCTATCAATACGAGGCAAAGGATACTTTTTTCTTCACTGTTACTTTATTCAATTGCATGTAATAAATGCACATTCTCATTGTTCCATCCTTCTTTTTCACAAATAAGACTGGTGACACACTAGGCCGAATGAACCCTTTTTCTAGGAGTTCCTGAAGCTGCTCTTTCAATTCCTTCAGCTCCGCTGGTACCATACGGTACGCTGAAATAGAAATGGGCTGAGTGCCCGACACCAAGTCAATACCAAAATAAATATCCCTGTTCGGAGGCATACCCGGCAGGCCTGCAGGAAATATATCAGGAAAATCCCTCACAACTGGGACAGAATCAATACTAGGAGTCTCAGCTCCAATATCTCGTACAAAAGCTAGATATGATAGACAACACTTCCTAACTAGACGTTGGGCTTTCAAGAAAGAAATTACTCTGCTAGGAACATAATTAGTCATACCACGCCCCTCGATCCGCGGTACACCCGGCATAGCCAAAGTAACTGTCTTAGCATGACAATCTATAATAGCATGACACGGAGATAAACAATCCATGCCCAATATAATATCAAAGTCCACCATGCTCAATAGCAATAGATCAACTTGGGTCTCTAGACCCTCAATACTCACAACACATGACCGGTACACACGGTCCACAATAACAGTATCGCCCACCAGGGTAGATACATGAACAGATAAAGAAAGAAACTCTAGGGTCGTACCCAAATAATGAGCAAAAATATGAGGACACATAAGAATAGGTGGAACCGGGATCGAATAATACCGAGGCATCTCTATGGCAGACTAGAACAATATAGCTCTTTAACCGTGCAATCAACTTATTTAATAGCAAACTCCCTAACTTAGCTCAAATTCATAGATCAAAACGCGCTCAATAAATCATAACGCATATACTCTATTATTGTCGTAATACCATAGTGAGATTGAACTCACTCCTTCATAAACTTGTGGAAACATAAATCATCTACAATTTTTAACTCTCCTGCAATGCATGCATTCATTCACACCACAGTTAAGTCCACTCTCTAGGCGACCAAATGTTTACTAAGTCCCAAATTTCACAAAAATTTTGGCAGAGTCTCCATTGTAATTGGGCCTATCCACCTGCCAGAGAATCACCAAAACCATCCTAACAACACATCCCCAACTTGAAAAATCATCACAATGTATATCAATAACATTAATCTCAATATTACATGTATTATATTATCAAAACTGACACATGGACATGCGTTACACCTATTTGAATGGTAACACATAGAAAATACCTTTTGATCCTCCATTATTAGGCTATTCAACCAAGTAAGAACATTTTCTTTCCTTAATGTTTTCGACCTTCAAGGTGGGCTCCTCGACTCATAGATTTCGTTATAATACATTTACAAAAACGATCTCAGCTCCCAGGCTTATCTAACTAGTATGACAAGTAGTTTCCCCTCATAAGCCTATTACCCATTAGCTTTACCTTTAGTTAATATTTTTGTATACCTTCCACTGTCATACACATTACGCAATCACTTAATATTCCTGAGTCTAAACTCATACCGCAACATGAAATTTACTTCACTCCAAATAGGAGACATGAAAAGATTCTTCACGCGCCCATAACTCGGGGCTACACATCCTATCACAATGGAAATCATACACTCAATAGTTGATCTATCATTCAGTAGACCTCTCTCGTCACTTCCAGGTCATATAGATACATCTCACAGTACTAACATACTCATAACGTAGCTATCCAGACATTATTCCCACTAATAGGGACAATACCGAACAGATAAGTTCAAAACACTTGCTCACACAATCAGCACCTCGGTGCTCAAGCCATACGCAAAGACCCAGCCTCAAGTCCTTCAGACTGTCCCAACATCAACTCACAGAGATCATGTCTCGCCCCTCGATCGAGGAATTACAAGCCGTCAAGGCACATCTGATACTGAGCGCTCATGCGCGCATACAAACGCATGGAAGGAATTTTAAGAGTTTCTTTTCAAGCTGAATCAAGGACGCACGATAAGAATTCAAGAATGTGAAGTTTTCCTAAAGGTTCTGCAGCCTCTCGAGGATAAATACAGACGTCTCCGTACCGATCCGCGAGACTCTACTAAACTGGCTAATGACTCGCGAGACATAGTAACCTAGGCTTTGATACCAACTTGTCACGACCCAATTCCCCAAACCCGGTCGTGATAGCGCCTCTCGTGAAGACAAGGCCAGCCAACAGAACAACAATACCTCTTTTAACAGTTACTTAGCATGAATAAGTCTGAACCTTAGATAATATGATCATAAGTGCGGAATAAAATGTGATAAAACAGGGAAAACCATCCCGACTCAGCCCAAAATCGGGGTGTCACAAGTCATGAGCTACTACAGAGTTTACTAAAATTGTACAAAGTCTGAAGGTATCATAAATAACAGAAGATAAGGGAGAAAACGGGGCTGCGGACGTCAACAGCTACCTCGTTACTCCTAGTCACCGCCTGGTCTGGAAAGAATCAGCGCTCAGGAGCGAACTCAGCTCTACCTGTATCTGCACACATGGTGTAGGGAGTAATGTGAGTACTCTGACCCAGTGAGTAATAAAAATAAATAATGACTGAAGGCAAGAAATCTCATAAAAGCACAAATAACGCTATCTCAAGCAATAAAATCAATTCCATAATAAAATCGTGAAATATCGGATAAATCTTTTTTAAAACATTTAAGACAAACAATTTGAAGAAGTAAGAAATCATCAGAACTTTATCAAATCTCTCATTACATTATCAGCCCCGCGGGCTCACTCCCAACTCACATAGTACAACATCAGCCTCTCGGGCTCACTCCCAACTCACATCAGCCCTTCGGGCTCACTCCCAACTCACATGGGTACCTGCGCTCACTAGGGGTGTACAGACTCCGGGAGGGACCCCTTACGGCCCAAGCGCTATATAATCATAAGGCCTTAAATCATGTCACATCAACATAAGGCCTTAAAGCCTTCTCACATCACACACGAGGCCTGAAAGGCTCCTCACATCACTCAACATATCCTCACAAATGTCCCTCGACCTCAATTAGTCCAGAAAATAATCACAAGCCCCTTGGGCATCAATAAAATAATGGTGCTCAGATCAAACCACATTAGAAATATCATTTAAATCTCAAGTTGAGTATAAATGTAGCTGAGTTCATGAACCAGTACAATTCAGTTGGACTGAGTTCCAATAATATCTCAATTAGTGAGGAAAATAGTGGTGGAAATTCATAAAGGATTTCAAATAGACGGCACGAAGCCCAATTATGGCAATAAGCCCAAATCATGGTGAAAAACAATAAGTCTTTATCAAATACATGGTAAAATATCAACCGGGATGGACCAAGTCACAATCTCCACTAGTAAATGACCTCGCACTCGTCATGCAACGCGTGTCTCATCTCAACATAACACTACATTGTGCAATCCGGGGTTTCAAACCCTCAGGACATCATTTAAAATCATTACTCACCTCGAGCCGGTCAAAATCCTTGCTCGCTATGCCCTTGCCTCGCAAATCAACCTCCTCGCGTGTCGAATATGCTCAAAACCACCACGAATACATTACAATAGCCTAAGGGGACATAACCCAATCGAAAAGACTTAAAAAATATCGAAATTCACGAAATTTGCAAAACCTGAGCCCCGGGACCACGTCTCGAAAAATTATAAAATTAACATCACTGGCTTCCTTATCTCGCCACGAGCCTAACCATGTAAAAATCATTCAATTCCCATATCATTTCGACCCACAAATCATCGATTCTATCCAAGAGGGTTTTCTACCCTTTTCAACAAAATTCTCAGATTAAACACCAAAACTTGTAATAGATTCGAGTTATAAAACCAAAATTGAGTTAAGAACACTTACCTCGTGTTCTCTCCAAAAATCTGTCGAAAAATCGCCTTATTCGAGCTCCAAATCGCTAAAAATGGAAAATGGGAACGAAGTCCCATTTTCAGAACTTAACTTCTTTGGCCAGGCCTTTTCTTCTTCGCGAACGCGATGCCCTGTCGCGACCGCGAAGAACAAAATGTTCAAGTTAAAAAATTGTTCTTCGCGAACGCGAAGAACAAAATGTTCAAGTCCAAAATTTTCTCTTCTCGGACAGCCTCTAGTATAATGGCCATAACATTTGCTACAGATGTCCAAATGACTGTTATAATATGTTTCGGGAAACTAGCTTCAAATAGATACAACTGTCGTTTTTGAATCACCTCAAAATTCCTGGTAGATAAAAAGATATGAGCTTACGAAGTAGGACCTGCGCGATAGAAAAAATCCTTCTTCGCGAACGCGAGTCACTGTTCGCGAACGCGAAGAACAAAGTCCCTGATGGAAAATCCTTCTTCGCGAACACGATTCCCCCTTCCCAAATGCGAAGAACAAAGTCTCGGAGGCCAAATTCTTCATCGCGAATGCGATAGGATCCTCGCAGACGTGAAGAACAACACTAGATACCAGAAACATCAATTCAAAATCTTCCAAAAATGACCCGTTGGGCATCCGAAACACAACCGAGGCCCCCGGGACCTCAACCAAAACTACCAACACCTCCTAAAACATCATACAAACTTATTACATTCATCAAAATGCCTCAAACAACGCCAAAACCATCAAATTACATCAAATTCAAGCCTAAGTTCTTTTACAACTTCCAAAACCCGCATTCGATCAAAAACCCAACCAAACCACGCCCGAATGACCTGAAATTTTGCACACACATCCCAAATCACTTAACGGAGCTACAGAAACTCTCAGAATTCCATTCTGACCCTCAGATCAAAATCTCACCTATCAACCGAAATTCGCCAAAATGCTAACTTTACCAATTCAAGCCTAATTCTATATCGGGCCTCCAAAATCACTTCCGATCACATTCCTAAGTCAAAAATCATCCCCGAAGCTAACCGAATCATTAGAATTCATATCCGAGCCCTCTAACACATAAGTCAACATCCGGTTAACTTTTCCAAACTAAGCCTTCCTTAAAGAGACTAAATGTCTCATTTCTTATCAAAATCTGTGACGACCCAAAGGGTCATCACCTCTTTACTCATTCGTTCCGTGCTTTCAAGGCCTTTAAAACCTCACTTTTACTTACCTCTATTTGCGTGCGCAGTCCAGGCGTGTAATCGGAAGGCTTAAATGATGAATTTTGATATTAATATGGTTAAAGTTGACTTCGGCCAAAAATTTTGGTAAACAGACCCGGAACTGTAATTTGACGGTCACGGAGGGTCCATAGAAAAATATGGGACATGGGCGTACGCCCGGAATCGAATTCTGAGGTCCCATGCCTGAGGAATGAATTTTTCGGTTAAATTGTTTTTCTAAAATTATTAAGGAAAATGGAAATGAAAATTGATTAGAAGACTATGGTATCGGGCTCTTATTTTGGTTCCGACGATCGGTACAAGTCTTACATATGTGTTAAGCGCTTTCTGTAAAGTTTGGTCGAAATCGGATGTCATTTGACGTGTTTCGGACCTAAATATCTAAAGTTTGAAGTTTATGAAGTTATAATGAAAAGTGATGATTTTGAGGTTAGATTCCTCGTTTATGATGTTATTTTGGCGATTTGATCGCACAGATAAGTTCGTAAGATGTTGTTGAGTTAGTGTGTGTGATTGGTTGGGAGCCCCGAGGGCTCAGGAGTGTTTTCAGATTTTATGCAGATTTTATGCAGGAGTGTTCGGGGTGGTTTTGGACTTAGGATGATAGCAGATTTTATGCAATTTTTACACATGCATTCCCTTCTTCGCATTCGCGGCCTTCAGATTGAGTTCGCGATGCTTCCCAGGCCCCTCCCTTCGCGTTCGCATCACAACCTCCGCGAATGCGTAAGCCAATTTCAGGACCCCCAGAAATCCCTTATTCGCATTCGCATCCCACGGTTCGCGAACGCGTAGCTTTACCAGCTTCCTCAACGCATTCGCGTGGCCCTTCATGCGTTCGCGTATAACAATTCCTGGACCCCCCAGCATTTTCTTCTACGCGTTCGCGTTCTCTTTCATGCATTCGCGATGACCTGCCCAGTTTACCCTTCGCGAACGCGGTCCCCTTCCCGCGAACACGAAGGGCAATTTCGCCCAGTGAATTTTTAAGTTCAAAACAGAACATTAGATACGGGATTTCTTCACTTCTTCTCACGAGCTCCCTTCTCCCTCTAGCCTTAGGACTCCATTGAAGCTCCCCTCTTTCAAGACCTCTTGGGTAAGTGATTCCCCACCTAATTCCTTCAATTTCCTTCATTCATTGGTGAATTCCTAAACTTAAAATCATGAAATCAAAGTAGAAATTAAGGGTTTTGGGTAGAGTTATGGTTTTGAGAATTTTGGGTGATTCAACCTCAATTTGGGGTCGAATCTTAAAGCAAATTGCATATTTAAACTCGTGAGGTTATGGGTGATTGAGTTTTGGTCTGAGACTCGTGTTTGTACCATGTGGGTCCGGTGTCGAATTTTGGTATTTTTGGAAGAATGCTAGAAAACTCATTTCTAGGCTATGGGATTATGTTGTTGATCCTTTATTGATGTTGTTGAATTAATTATGCCTCGATACCATTGTTTTGGAGTGGGATTGTAGAGGAAAGGAGGTATTGGAGAGTTCATTGCTATTCTTTAGACCGAGGTAAGTGTTTGGTCTAACTTTGGCTTGAGGGAATAGGTAGTAGAGTCTTATTTGCTAATTGCTATTTGTCGAGTACGGTGTATAGGCATGGTGACGAGTATCTATACACCGGTGTCGAGCATGACCGTGAGTCCTGAATTGCTAAATTATTGAATTCTTAATTGTTGTTTATGAGGACTTGGTTGGAAATCTTTAACACTGAGCCAGTAATTGTTGAGACTGAGTATTGATTTAATTGTGTTAAGTAGATATCTAATAAGTATAGCTATAGTTGGATCTCCCTTGCCGGGATAGTTTATTATATTATCTTGTTCCCTTGCCTGGATAGTTTATTATAACATCTTTCTCCCTTTCCGCTATTATTTTATTGTACTTGTACATATATCTGCACAGGTTTATTTGGTAGTCTGGTCTAGCCTCGTCACTACTTCGCCGGGGTTAGGCCAGGCACTTACCAGCACATGGGGTTAGTTCTGCAGATGCTACACTCTGTGCATCCTTTTCATAGATCTAGGTGTTGGAGCAGCATTTGAGTAGCAGTAGCATTCTGGGAGCGAGCTTCCAGTCATGGGACATTCGAGGTAGCTTTGCTGACGTCCGCAGGCCCGGAGTCCTTTCTATTTCATTCAGTTTGCTATCATTGTACCGAAGCAGACAATTTATGTTTCATTCAAACCTTGTATTTAGTATTCTCTAGACGTTCGTGAGTATTGTGACACCAGTCTTGGGTAGAGGATTTGTTAAACTTTCGCATTTCTTTCAGTTAACTATGTTGAGACTTCCGCTTTATTATTAAATGTTTTACTATTTCTAATATTGTCAAGGTTTGTTAAAAGAGGTAATTGATAATTGGCTTGCCTAGCTCCTATTAGTAGGCGCCATCACGACTCCCGAGGGTGGGAAATCCGGTTCGTGACAAGTTGGTATCAGAGCTCTAGGTTGCATAGGTCTCGCTACTCACGGACAAACTTGGTAGAGTCTGAGGGATCGGTACAGAGACGTCTGTATTTCTCCCCCAGAGGCTACGGAGTTAGGAAATGTTTGACATTTGTTCTTTCTTGTCGTGCGGTTCTATTTCTCAAGTACCGATTGAATTTTTAATCTGTTCCTCCGCAAATGGTGAGAACACGTGCTTCCTCTTCTACCGTGCAGTATCCCGAGCCCCCAGCAGCAGCTCCAGTGGCGGAGCCTCAGGTTGATTTGGAGGAGGAGGTGCCAGCCCCAACTCAGGTCCCAGAGGGGTTCATTTCCATCCTAGTTCTTCAGGATGCTTTAGTCCAATTGGTAGGCTTCACGTAGAGTGTCATTTGAGAGGGTTTGCTTCTAGGAGTTCAGCCAGCGGTGGCAGATCAGTCGGGTACAGTGGCTCAGGCCGGGAGCGAGATCACTTTTCAGGAGGTGGCCAATGTGGGCAGTAGAGTTGAGGTGGTCCTGCCACAACGAAGCGGTCATAGGTCGGATAAGAGGCCCTGTCATGCAGGCAGATTCAGTGGTACCTCGTCAGGAGGTAGAGGTTCTTATGGTAGAGGCCATCCTCCCAGGCCCTTTCAGTCAGCTCCCCATGTCACTCATGGTACTTCAGGTGGCCATTCAGGTCGACAGGGTCAGCCCCAGTTCTTTCAGCTGCATCGTTCGTGTAGGTGTTATGAGTGTGGTGAGTATGGTCACAACAGGAGGGTTTGCCCGAGGTTGAGGGGTGCTTAGCCGCAGCAGACGAGGTCTTGTCATGCTTGTGGTGATTCAAGGCACATTGTCATATACTACCCTCGAGTTTATGGCAGCTTCCAGCATCAGAGTTCTCGTGCTATGATTCAGGCACCAGAGGTTCCACAGCCTGCCCAGCCAGCTAGAGGTGGTGGAAGATGTGTTAGATATGGAGGTAGAGGTCTTAAAGATGGAGTTCAGGTCGCCAGAGGAAGGTCAGAGGCTGAGTCTTCAGGTACAGACATTACAGGTACCATACTGATTTGTATTAGAGATACTTCAGTGCTATTTTACCCTTGGTCTACGTGTTCGTATGTGTCGTCCTATTTTGCACCCTACCTTGTTATGCCTAGTGATGCCTTGTGTATCCCTATTTATGTATCTACACAAGTGGGTGATTCTATAGTGGTCGACCGAGTTCATCGTTCCTGTATGGTAGTGTTTGAGGGTCTTGAGACCCGTGTTGATTTATTGCTTTTAGACATGGTGGATTTCGATGTTATATTGGGGATGGATTAGTTGTCCCCGTATAATGCTATCTTGGATTGTCACGCCAAGACCGTGACCTTGGCCTTACTAGATTTGCCCCGATTGGTGTGGAGAGGGACCTCAGGCCATGCCACCCGCAGTGTTATTTCATATGTGAAGGCTCGACGCATGGTCGAAAAGGGGTGTTTAGCTTATTTGGCATATGTTCGCGATTCCAGCTCAGAGGTTCCTTCTATTGTCACTGTTCCTATTGTTTGGGAGTTCCCCGAGGTTTTTCCCTTCAGACCTGCCGAGTATGCTGCCCGACAGGGATATTGATTTCTGTATTGATCTTGCCCCAGGCACGCAGCCCATTTCTATTCCGCCATATCGTATGGCCCCACCAGAGTTGAAGGAGTTAAAGGACCAGTTGCAAGATTTGCTAGAGAAAGGTTTTGTCAGGCCTAGTGTTTCTCCTTGGGGTGCGCTAGTATTATTTGTGAAGAAAAATGATGGATCGATGAGGATGTGCATTGATTACCGGCAATTGAACAAGGTGATGATAAGGAAAAAGTATCCACTGCCGAGGATTTATGATTTGTTTTACCAGCTTCAGGGTGCAAAGGTGTTTTGCAAGATAGACTTGAGATCTCGCTACCATCAGTTCAGGATTAGGGCATCCGATGTCCCTAGGTCAGTATTCCGCACTCAGCATGGGCATTATGAGATTTTGGTCATGCCATTTGGGTTGACCAATGCCCCAACAACATTTATGGAGTAGATGAACCGAGTGTTCATGCCTTATCTAGACTTGTTCGTGGTAGTCTTTATTAATAATATTCTGGTGTACTCCCGCAACCAGGAAAAGCACAAGCAGCACCTCAGAGTGGTTCTTCAGACTCTGAAGGATAGTCAGTTGTATGCTAAGTTCTTTAAGTGTGAGTTCTGGTTGAGTTCGGTTGCATTTCTGGGTCATGTTATATCATCAGAGGGTATTCAGGTGGACCTGAAGAAGATTGAGGCAGTCAAGAATTGGCCTCGACCAGCTTCAACATCTAAGATTTGAAGTTTCTTGGGGTTACCAGGTTATTACCATCGGTTTGTGGAGCGGTTTTCATCTATAGCAGCCCCGATGATAGGATTGACCCAGAAGGGTGCCCAGTTCAGATGGTCAGACGAGTGTGAGGTGAGCTTTTAGAAGCTCAAGACAGCTTTGACTACGACACCGTTATTGGTTTTGCCCACAGGTTCAGGGCCTTATACAGTTTATTGTGATGCTTCCCGTATTGGGCTTGGTGCGGTATTGATGCAGGGTGGTAGAGTCATTGCCTATGCTTCAAGGCAATTGAAGATCCATGAGAAGAATTATCCAGTCCATGATCTAGAATTGGCAGCCATTGTCCATGCTTTAAAGATTTGGAGGCATTACTTATATGGGGTGACGTGCGAGGTGTACACGGATCACAAGAGCCTTCAGTACTTGTGCAAGCAAAAGGAGTTGAATTTGAGGCAGGGGAGGTGGTTGGAGTTGTTGAAAGATTATGGCGTTACTATTTTGTACCACCCGGGGAGAGCCAATGTGGTGTCCGATGCATTGAGTAGGATGTCCGCCAACATGGGTAGTCTTGCTTATGTTCCGGTCGGCCAGAGACCGCTTGTTTTAGATATTCAGGCTTTGGCCAATCGGCTAGTGAGGTTGGACATTTCTGAGCCTAGTAGAGTGTTAGCTTGCACGGTCACTCGTTCTTCATTATTGGAGCGTATCCGTGATCGGCAGTTTGATGATCCCCATTTGTGTATCCTGAGAGACAAGGTGCAGCGTGGAGGTGCCACGAAGGTGACGTTAGATGCTGATGGTGTTTTGAGATTGCAAGGTCGAGTTTGTGTGCCCAATGTCGATAGGATTCGAGAGTTGATCTTAGCGGAGGCCCATAGTTCACGATATTCTATTCACCCGGGCGCCGCGAAGATGTAT
>MU691709.1:3729-15233 GCA_026770625.1 Nicotiana glauca
TCAACTTAACAAGAAAATCAAAATGATAAGAAGTGACAGGGGTGGTGAATATGAATCTCCTTTTGAACAAATATGTTTAGAATATGGAATTATTCATCAAACAACGGCCCCTTACACGCCCCAATCCAATGGGATTGCATAAATAAAGAATCGTTAATTAAAGGAGATGATGAACGCATTATTAATAAGTTCTGGATTGCCAAAGAACTTGTGGGGGGAAGCCGTTCTTACAGCTAGCCAATTATTAAATCGAGTACCCCATAGCAAAACACAATCCATTCCATATGAAAAATGGAAAGGAAAGAAGCCCAACTTGAATAATTTGAAAGTGTGGGGGTGCTTGGAAAAAATGCAAGTTCCTAAACCTAAGAGGGTAAAAATAGGACCGAAAACCATTGATTGTGTTTTCATAGGATATGTGACCAATAGTAAAGCATATCGATTTCTGGTTCATAAATCAGAAAATCCCGATATTCATAATAATACGATTATAGAATCAGATAATGCTGAGTTCTTTGAAAATATATATTCATATAAAAAGGAATGCGAGTCGATTGGTGAAGGATCTAAACGACCTCGGGAAGAAACAAATGAAAGTACATTTAATCAGGAGGATCCAAGACGTAGTAAACGTCAAAGAACGTCTACTTCATTTGGACCAGATTTTGTGACTTTCTTATTGGAGAATGAGCCTCAAACATTTAAAGAAGCTATGTCTTCTTCGGAATCATTGTTCTGGAAAGAGGCAGTCAATAGTGAAATAGAATCCATATTGAACAACTATACATGGGAGTTGGTTGATCTTCCTCCTGGAAATAAACTTTTGGGTAGTAAATGGATTTTTAAAAGAAAAATGATAGATGATGGCACTATTGATAAATTTAAGGCAAGACCTGTTGTCAAAGGGTATAGACAACGAGAAGGTCTTGACTACTTTGATACATATTCTCCAGTGACGAGAATTACGTCCATACGAACGCTAGTAGCTATAACTGCATTTTATGATCTTGAAATTCATCAAATGGACGTAAAGACAGCCTTCTTAAATGGAGATTTGGAGGAAGAAATATACATGGAACAAACTGAAGGGTTTGTGGTTCCAGGTAAAGAAAAGAAGGTATGTAGACTTGTTAAGTCCCTCTACGGACTAAAACAAGCACCCAAACAATGGCATACGAAATTTGACCAAACAATGTTGTCAAATGGTTTTAAGATAAATGAATGTGATAAATTTGTGTACATTAAAAATTTTCCAAATCACATAGTCATTGTTTGCCTATATGTGGATGATATGCTGATAATTAGTAATGACATTGCCAACATAAATACAACTAAGCATATGCTAACTAGCAAGTTTGATATGAAGGACTTGGGAGTTGCGGATTTAACTCTGGGGACTAAGATCCAACTCCTCAAGGTTTGGCATTGTCACAATCTTATTATATTAAGACAGTACTTGAAAAATTCAAGCACTTGGGCTTTAAAGTTGCAAAGACTCCAATTGACGTGAATCTTGCATTAGCAAAGAACAAAGGCCAAAACATATCACAATTGGATTATGCTCGTGTTTTGGGATGCTTAACGTACATCATGAATTGTACACGACCAGATATAGCTTGTGCTATAAGTAAACTGAGTCGATACACGAGCAATCCAGGTCAATCTCATTGGATGGCCATGAAACGAGTTTTAGGATATTTAGAATATACCCAAAACATTGGTTTGCACTACAGTAAATATCATGCGGTGATTGAAGGATATTGTGATGCAAATTGGATCACCGGTTCATTTGATTCGAAGTCCACAAGTGGATATGTATTCACTATTGGTGGAGGAGCGATATCTTGGAAGTCGTCCAAACAAATTTGTATTGCCCGCTCTACAATGGAGGCTGAGTTCATAGCCTTAGATAAAGCCGGTGAAGAAGCTGAATGGCTCCGAAATTTCTTGGAAGACATTCCATTTTGGCCCAAACCGTTGACACCAATATGCATACATTGCGATAGCCAAGCGGCAATTGGAAGGGCTGGGAGCATTATATATAACGATAAATCTCGTCATATACGACGAAGACATAAAAACGTTAGGCAATTAATCTCTAGAGGAATTATCACTATTGACTATGTAAAGTCAAGTGATAATGTGTCGGATCCACTTACAAAAGACCTAACTAGAGAGGTAGTTGAGAAATCATCGATGGGAATGTGACTATGGCTGGGAACAAGTCATTGTGGTGGTAACTCTACCTAGAAGACTGGAGATCCAAAGATCTAGGTTCAAGGAGATCAAACAAAGTCATTAACGACGGTTCAACAGTGTCAACAAAAATTTTGGTCCATTCTCGTGATGAGACAATGTTCAGTACCAAGGATAAAGCATTAAGGCTTTTTAATGATTTCTAAACTTGATAAGTAGTATATCAAATAGTGTATCTACAGGATGACACGTTTAGGAATCACCTATGTACGTGTGAAGTGTTAGCCGCTTCAAGGAGAATTCTGCAAGGCCAATTCTCTACGCACTTATGAAACCAGGCGTTGTTCATGGCTGAAACGAACATAACAATGAGAACCAAAGACGGTTAAGGGTTGATTGTGTGACTTATGATTGTCTAGGTATACACTAAAGTTCGACGGTTCAAAGATATCAAATCTACCGATTGACCGAGTATATCCAACATAAGTTCACTACGAAAAGTTCAAAGGGAAACCTACTTATCGAGATACAATTAATCCTTGCTTGCGAATCACACAAGTTTTTCATGCATACTTTCTTGATATAGCCATTTCCCATTCATGTGGGGGATTCTTGAGGATTTTTAATATAGAAATATATTAAAAAGAGGGTGAATGGGAAATGGAGGAAAAATAAAATTTTTGAGTATAATTTTAAGTTTCCCTCTCTCTTTGAATAAGACATTGTCCCACATTGGTACAGGATACGAATTTTAGTGAGTTTATATACAAATGCACTTCATGTAGCTCTTAAAGAGTTAGGAAGAAGGCAAGTCTCGCGCCGTCGTCGTCGCTCGCTTGCTCGGCTCGGCTCGGCTCGGCTCGGCTCGGCTCGGCTTCGGCTACAGCTACGGCTACGGCTACGGCTACGGCTTCGGCTTCGGCTTTTGGATTTGGATTTGGATTTGGATTTGGTCAAATGATCGATTGATTAATTAATTTTTTGGACCAAATTTATTTGTTAATAGTGATATTAACATGATATAATCTGTGTTTGTAATGGATGTTTTCCAATCCATGTATCGCGTTACAACAACAGCCGCCTAGTGCTCCTCTCACCATGGCCAAATGTTCCTCCCACTATGGCCAAGTGTTCCTCCTACCAAGCAAGTTCATCCTTGACCATTGAGGGTGACGGGTCTCAACTGACTGCTATAAATAGAGCAATATTTGGAGAGAAAGGGACACCGAAAATTAAGAGCTCTTGCTACTCTCTGAACAGAAAAACTCAACGTTGGCTATATTGTGCATTCCTTCCTCTCAAAATTTCCATTCGACTTCTGAGTTGTCCTCCCTTGTTCTGCATTATTTTAAACTACAAACAAAGCATCCGTAAGTGTGATTTCCTGCCGAACTTTGTGTTCGCTGAAACACTGGGGTTTGAAGTACCGCTACACCAGTGTGTAATTCGTTCTATCCTGGGAGAAAATAATCCATAACCTTGAGTAATAGGAGGGGATTAAATTCCTTAAGGAAACACTATGAATTCAGTGGGCTTGAATTAATTACAGTTTATTTATATTTACGTTTATATGCTAACATTTTATTTTTCAGATTCATTATTTATAAATACAGGATACTAATAACCGAGGTTCCAACACTTTTCTCCGGTGTTTTTGATACATGATTTTAGGAATGCCATGAGCTAAGATCTACTATAGGAGAAATTTTAAGCCAAAAGAAATGAAATTCAAAAGTTAGTTAAAATATGAGGGAAAGTTAGTTACGGTAGTTAAAGTAGTTAGTTAGGAGTGAGTACCAAATCCATTAGAAACTCTGTTAGAATATAGCTTCATTGAGATTGTATGAATCATTACATATAGTGTGTAAACATCATTTTGGAGTATGAATAAAAATACATCAATTTTCCTAATCTTTCTACTCTTTTTCTTCCTTTCTTCTCTTCTTTTCTTCTTAATTTCTGAAATCTCAACTGCTTCTTCGACTTGTTCTTAGAGCGGTGACATAATCCTCGAATTCATCTGAATTCTTGCAAATCGAGTAACATTGGTATCAGAGCCTTGTCATCCTCAGAACCATGGCAAAGGGAGCACGATCTACTGAGAATGTAAATGAAGAAAACTCTGATCTAAGAGAATTGATGCAGAAGTCAATAGCTGATGTAGGTGCTTTATCTGGAGAAGTATTAGCTCTAAAACAATTGGATCAAGTAGTCCTTGAATTGAAAGAACAAATAACAAATTCAAGAGAGAATCAGAAGGATAAAGCCCCAGCAACAGATGATGATGGACCTTCTGAAGCCAAATCTCATCGAGAGACTGTGAGTTATAATCACCATAACTCCAATTTCTCTAGACTGTCTAGGATGGATTTTTTATGATTCAATGGAGAAGATCTGAGATCCTAGTTGTTCAAAATCTAACAATTCTTCTCTATGGAAAAAGTGGAGGCTGAAAAGAGGGTTGAAGAAGCAGCATTGCAACTGGAAGGGGAAGCCATCCAATATCATCTATCTTTCATGAGGTATAGGCAGTACTTACAACCTGTTACTTGGAATGAATATGTAATGACATTGGTGGAAAGGTTTGGGGATGACTTCAATGACCCTATGGAAGAGATCAAAAAGATCAAACAGACTGGGAGTGTGAAGGAATACCAGACTGTATTTGAAAGAAATTTGAATAGAGTGAGATAATCTCAAAAAAATGCGATCAGTTGTTTCATTGGAGGTTTAAAGCATGAATTGAATATTGTTGTGAAGTTGACTAATCCAACTACATTGTCTCAAGTATATAGAACTGCAAGGATGCATGAAGTCTATCTAGATGCAACTAAACAACAGACTTATGCAGCCAGTTCTTCATCTAAACGATATGCAGCACAAAGCAGTAATGGTAAGCCTCTATTACCAACTCCTAATTCTGGTAATTCTAGTTATGCTAAAGGTAAACTAAGAGAACAATAAGCATAGAGGAGATAAATGAAAAAAAAAGGCAAAAGGATTATGTTATTTCTGCAATGAGAAATATGTACCAGGCCATAGGTGTAATAATTCTAAACAGTTGTATATATTGGAACTGGAGGAGATAGAGGAAGGGCCTTATATAGGGGAAGACCACGAATTAGAAATTCAAGATGAAGGAATAAACCTATTGGAATCATCTCAAGGTATGGAACAAATGGAAATTTCCATCCATGCCCTGAATGGTTCATTGGGTTACAGAACTCTTAAAGTTACTGGTTATCATACAAAGAAGGCCCTCAGTATATTGATTGATACTGGTAGCTCACATAACTTCATAGATCCAGAATTGGTCAAGCACTTAGGGTGTAAAATTCAATCCACTAAACCTCAATTAGTAGCTGCAGCTAATGAAAATATGATGGTAGATAGGGTATGTACAATCACTTGGCTACCACAGGGTGCTGAATTCTCGGTAGAGTTTTTACTGCTACCATTGGGCTCATGTGGAGTAGTGTTGGGAGTGCAATGGCTGCTAACACTGGGGGATATAAAAATGAACTTTAGGAAATTAACTATGGAGTTTTGGTATAAGGGTAGAAAACACCTCCTTAGAGGTGCTGGCAATCAAGTGAGGGTGTAGTAAGCTGAGAAATTGGCCAAACATACAGGAGATATGTCTCAATTGTGTATGATACAGGTGGCGCCTTTGGGAGAGACTAAAGATCAGTGGCATGCCATTAAAGCTGATGAGGATCATGTGATAAATGATGGTATAACTCAATTTCTCAAGGAATATTCTGCATTATTTGAAGAACCTATTGGATTACCTCCTTCTAGAGGTGTCTTTGATCACATGATTGTACTACAAAATGGTACTGAACCTCTGAATAAAAGGTCTTATAGGTATCCGTCAGTCAAAAATGATAATATTGAGTGTCTTGTGCAGCAGATGTTAGATCAAGGCATTATTCAACCTAGTTGCAGCCCTTTTACATCACCAGTAGTACTTGTGGGAAAAAGGATGGATTATGGAGGTTATGTATTGATTATAGAGATCTAAATAAGCATACAGTGAAGAATAAGTTTCCTATTCCTATTATGGAAGACCTATTAGATGAGCTTGGAAGATCTAAGATCTTTTCAAACATAGACTTAAGATATGGATATCACCAACTCAGAATGACAAAGGAAGATGTGCCTAAGACTGCTTTTAGAACTCATTCTGGCCATTTTGAATACCTGGTTATGCCATTTGGACTATCAAATGCCCCTGTAACCTTTCAAGGACTAATGAATTCTGTTTTTAGAGGTTCCTTAGAAAACATGTATTGGTTTTCTTTGATGATATCCTTATATACAGCAACACCTTGGAGGATCACTTAACTCACTTGGAGTCTGTTTTTGTGGAAATGACCAAGCACCAGCTATTTGCAAAGAAGAGCAAGTGCTTCTTTGGAGTTCAAAAAATTGAGTATTTAGGACACTTTATTTCAGTTGAAGGAGTGTCTACTGATCCTCAAAAGATAGTAGCAGTCCAAAATCATCCCACTCCAACAACTCTTAAACAACTCAGGGGATTTCTAGGCTTGGCTAGATATTATAGGAGGTTTATTAAGGGTTTTGGGGTGATTTACAAACCCCTAACTGACTTGACTAAGAAGGATGGGTTCAAATGGTCAAACTCAGCTGATGCAACTTTTGCTGCCCTAAAAATAGCCCTCACTAAGGCTCATGTTCTACCCTTACCAGATGTTGCAAAAAGATTCATAGTAGAAACTGATGCTAGTGGTCATGGAATTGGAGCTGTTCTTATGCAGGAAGGGCATCCCATAGCCTTTATTATCAAGGCTCTATCACCTAAACACGCGTCCTTATCTGTATATGATAGGGAACTATTGGCAATGGTTCATGTAGTGACTAAATGGTCACAATATCTATTAGGGAAGAAATTCATCATCAGGACAGATCAGAGAGACTTGAAATATCTTATGGAGCAGATATTACATACCAACTCCCATCTATTATGGCTGACCAAGTTAATGCCATTTGATTACTCAATTGAGTACAAAAAGGGTATGGAAAATAAAGTAGCTGATGCCCTATCTAGGGTAATTGGAGCTGAAGTATTGACACTCCTAGTGTCATATGGTGATATTGATCTTCTTCAAGCTATAACTGATAGCTGGAGCTCTGATCAAGAACTGAAGAAACTCATTGAAGAACTAGAAGTTGATCCTCTCACTCACAAACAATTCACATGGTCCAAAGGGCAACTAAGAAGAAAGGGCAGATTGGTGATACGAAAGATACCACAATTGAGAAGAACCATCATGACTCTATGGCATACATCTCCTCAAGGAGGTCACTCAGGTGTTGAAGCTACCCTGAAGAGATTGCTTATTTTGTTCTACAGGAAGGGCATGAAGAAGGAGGTGAAGGATTTTATCCAAAAATGTGATACCTTCCAGAAGAACAAATCTAATTTGGCTGCTTATCCTGGATTGTTACAGCCATTACCCATTCCAAATATGGTATGGTCTCAAATTAGTATGGATTTCATTGATGGTCTACCTAAATCAAAGGGGCATGAAATAATATTAGTGGTGGTAGACAGACTTAGTAAGTATGGTCACTTCATTCCATTGAAGCATCCCTATACTGCTAAATCTGTAGCTCAAGTGTTCTTAGACACTGTGGTAAGATTACATGGTCTTCCTGACACTATTACCAATGATAGAGTTGTTGTTTTCCTTAGCCAATTTAGGAAAGAGCTCTTCACATTGCAAGGAGTCCAATTAAATACTTGTTCTGCATATCACCCTCAATCTGATGGGAAGACTGAAGTACTGAATAGAAGTTTAGAGAATTATTTGAGGTGTTATTACAGTGATGATGCTACCAACTGGTATTCTTGTTTGCTTATGCCTGAGTACTGGTATAATACCTCATTTCACTCAGCTATACAAACAACACCTTATGAAGCTTTATATGGTCGAACCCCCCTACACTTGCCTTACTTTCCAGGAGAGTCAGCATCAACAGAGGTAGATAACACCCTAATCAACAGGGAGCTGAAACTTAAAATATTAAAACACCATCTAAGGAGGGCTCAACACGGAATGAAATAACAAGCAGATGCTCACAGGAGTGATAGACACTTTGAGGTTGGTGATTGAGTCTATCTTAAAATTCAACTATACAAACAAGTCACTATATCAAATCATACTTCTCATAAGTTAGCTTCCAAATATTATGGCCCTTTCCAAGTTCTAAAAAGGGTGGATTTAGTTGTCTATACACTACTACTACCTTCTGGAGTCCAAATTCATCCCACAGTACATGTCTCACTATTGAAAAAGTATTATGAAGTTCCATCAAAGATTGCTTGCCCACCCATCCTCGACTTATCCAGTCCATATAGCCAGGATCCGGAAGGTATATTACAAAGAAGAATAGTGAAGAAAGGAAATAAAGCAGTTGCACAAGTGTTGGTTAAGTGGCAAGGTCTTCCTGCTGAAGCTGCAACTTGGGAGTTTGCTACTATCTTGGGTACAAGGTTCCCTACTTGATCCTTTCGGTCAAGGATCTTCGATTGGGGGGGAGTATTGATACATGATTTTAGGAATTTGATGAGCTAAGATCGACTATAGGAGCAATTGTAAGCCAAAAGAAATGAAATTCAAAAGTTAGTTAAAATAGGAGGGAAATTTAGTTATGGTAGTTAAAGTAGTTAGTTAGTACTCAGTACCAAATCTGTTAGAAACTCTGTTAGAATACAACTTCATTGAGATTGTATGAATCATTACATATAGTGTGTAAAAATCATTTTGGAGTATGAATAAAAATACATCAATTTTCCTAATCTCTCTACTCTTCTTCTTCCTTTCTTCTCTTCTTTTCTTCTTCCTTTCTGAAATCTCAACTGCTTCTTCGACTTGTTCCTAGAGCAGTGACACGATCCTCGAATTTATTTGAATTCCTGCAAATCGAGTAACAGTTTCTCCAGCTAGGTAAGCAATCTATTTGTTAGATTTCTTCTTTTGGTTTTGAAGTTTGAGCAAGTTTAAAATTTCATTATTTGACTTGATTTTTTTAGGCAAATTTTCATATTAGTTTGTAGGGTTTGTTTTAATTGTTGTTGTTAAGATTGTGGTTGATATTTGAGTCCTATTTGACAATTTTCGACTTGGTTTGGATCGAACAAGTAAAAAATTCGCAAATTCAAGGCTACAATTTTAAGTTTATTGTTAGTTCTCTTAGCTTGAAATTGAGTTTAGAGTCATTATTTTAATCTTGATTTTATGATTTTGCATTCATCATTTTTTTCTTCTTTAATTTGATTTTATGCATTCAACAAGTGTAGATGATGAGTGCACTTATTGTTTTGGTTGTATCAAATGTAGATAAGTAATTTCACATGTCTACTTTTTTATTAGATTATACCATTTTAATTCTTTATTAGAAGATATTCACATATGTTAATTGAATGGCTTAATCTTTATTATCGAACTTAATTACTTCTTGACATATTTGAAAATATCTTGATTACCTCACTTATATAAGAATAAAGTGACAATCTTTCTTAAGATCCATTAGTACTTGTAAATGCAAAGAGCTAGCTTCTAAAGCAATAAAAATAATAGACTGATAGCTTTAGTCAATTGGAAGGTTTTAATGGCCAAAACCTGTCTGTAATTAGACTTGAAATTCAAATGCATCTTATACTAAGTCTAGATGTGCCATACTTTAGTCTTTTTGTTTTCATTTTTTAAAAACATTAGCGATGTACATGAACTTTATGAATATATAACAAGCTCTTCAAATTTAATTAGTATAATTAAAGACTTATATTTTAGAATATGGATTAACGTGAGAGTTCGAGTGTTAGATAATTTTAATTTAGAAGAATATAAACGTATTAATTAAAGTGCTTTGGCACAACGATAAGTATATTTCAAAAGGAACTTTTGAAAGAATATAACTTATTAATTAGTTAAATAAACTAAATTATTTTAAATATCTTAATTTTAGCTAGTTTTCTCTTTGTGTTTAGAGAATTCCGGTTTGTTGTCTAAAAACAAATGAATTGTACTTAGATTATTTTTGGTCAAATACATAGACAACCCCTCTAATTTGAGATTAATTTTTATTTTGGCATTTTATCTCTCGTCCCATTTTGGTACTCCAACCCATTTAATATGTTTCATTTTAACACAAAAAGCTGACCCAATATGTAATATAAAGAACATGTGTATAAGCGCTTTTGAGATGTAATAACTATCCAATTAAATGTAGCCAACTGTATTTCAATCCAGTTCTATCAAGTCTAACCAAATACCCAGAACCCTACACTAATAACCCAAATAGGTTATGGGTTAAATAAGTACCCCTACTTATTTTCTCCGACTCATAAACTCGTCTACGCTAATCTCGTTCCCAAAATCCTTAGTTGTAGTTGATGAAACCCTAATCTCGTTCCCAAAATCCTTGGCCGTAGGTGATGAAACCACTGACTACATATTCTGAACATAATTGATACCTAAAACCAGTTTCATTTCTCCATAATAGGTACAACAAAAGGTACATAAAGAAAAGGTAAACAAGACTTAACACTAGCCTATTCCAGTACACATTGAACTACGACAGTGTTGAACCCACTAGAGAGATAACAACATTCATGAAGTTTGGAATTTCAAGCTTCAGATGAAGATATGGATTTTAAGAAATTAAAAACAAAGACTAACTAAATAAAGGAACTAAAATACGGCAAAGCTTTGAAGCTTTCTGGAGATGGAGATGGAGATAGAGAGCAACCAAGGAATTATTTTGAGAGTGTAATGGGCATCTAAAATAGAGCCTCATGCGCTTACCAGGTGAAGAAACTCATCCAATGTGAAATGTTAGATTTTTATGTTAAAATGAAACATATTAAATGGTTAGAGTGCCATAATGGTACAAGGTTGAGACAAAGTATCAAAATAAATATTGATGCCAAATTAGAGGGGTTGTGTATGTATTTGGCCATTATTTTTGCAACAGGTGATGTTTTAATACTTGTTATTTTCTATTAGACCCTTTTTGGGTTATCTTTGTGCTCGGAAATAATACAACAACAACAACAACAACAACAACTACCCAGTATAGTCCCACAAGGTGGGGTCTGGGGAGGATAATATGTAGACATACCTTACCCCTACCTGAAAGGGCAGAGAGACTGTTTCCAATCGACCCTCGGCCCAGGGAAGGAAAACAAAAACAAAAACAAAAACAAAAACAAAAACAAAAACAAAAGAGCATTAGTAACTCCAGCAGAAATCGCGTAAATAGTTATCTAAACCTAAGAA
>MU691709.1:20037-33109 GCA_026770625.1 Nicotiana glauca
GGGGGGGGAGGGGGGGCATGAGGGATAGGAGAGAGAGAGGCAGAAGGAATAATAAGTGAACACAAATAATGGGTGTTATTTTGTATCGGAAACTTTCTTATATGAGAAAATGCTCGTTTGTGTTTTCTATTATATAAACGCATGCTAGTTGCAGTTTTGCTTAATAAGAGATTTATTGGTTCGAGCTTTGTGAATAAAGGCGTCTTTAGTAGGAAGTGTATTAGCCTAAAATGAGACACTCTAGGGCCAAGCCACTTAGTTGGACCCGAAATGGTACCTGTATGGTTCAAAATCCACCCTTAGAATGTTCAGGTCAAGATAACATCACGGGAAGAATCCTCAATCATCATTTATTAGAATAGCCCGAGAAGGTGCACAACCTTTGGTTGAGGAGTCGATGAGGACCGTGGTCAAGGAATCAACGAGGTCGAGGTTGAGTACCGACGATAGAGCTGTAACGGCTAGTTTTCAAAATAGGATCATAAAAAGAATATTCCAGTGGATATTCTCTTTATTTGTATTATTAGTATTTCTTTTGGGAATGTTTCCCATATAAATAGAAAAAGAAACTGTGGTAGAGAGGCATGTGACATTTTTGTAAGAAAGGCATTTTGATAAAAAGATTCGGTCTTCATTCAATACAAAGATCTACTTTTCACTAAGATTCTTATCTACACTTTGCCATTAGATCCGAGAAATCCTCGATTGTTCAAGGATTTGTTTGCCAATCATTGTCAGGTGGAAGGTTCATTTATTTCACTCTTTATTGATTGAATGGGGAAGTGCATAAGTACCCCCTGTCCTAAATTCGGATTTTCAACTACACAGTTTACTTTTATGGGATTTTTATTACCCCTTAAACTATTATAAAGTGTAATAAACACACCCTTAAGTAATGACGCGGCAAGGAGAGTGTGTTCACTCTCTTGAAAGCATATGAGAGGCAAAATTTAAGTTTAAAACTAATTAGTTTATACAAGTGACAAATTTTAATTGAGAATTATATCATTATTTTAAACTTAATTAATTACTACAATAACTTAGACTAATACTATTTTTTTGTTCCTTTTGTAAATCCAGTCCTTTTTTTCTTTTTACTGATGACGAATTCGACTCACCGGATCCATCTCCACTAACATCGATAATAAAATTCTTCGTTCTCCTACAACTTTTTTTTACATGAAAAAATCACCCTCCCTCGTTCCGAGCTTCCAAATAGTACATATGATTCACCAGTGTCACACCACCGTCGATTTATCCGGTGACCGGAGAACCGTAAAATAGATTATTCAAGAACAAAAATCTAACCACACCATTTCTAAATAAATTACCAAATCCACCAAGGATGAGATCGAACGATGATGAGTCTAACATTATCGTCGACAACGAGTTTTTCACCATTACCGGTGATGACGCCTCAACGATACAGCTTTGGCTCGGACTATTATTTCCATTTACGAATTCACATTCTCCAGCTCTAAAATTGAAAAATACTTTTACATACGTTGGTGACCATGTATATGAAAGTAGAATATAATAAGAAAAAAATAGAAGAAGAAGAAAAGAAGAATTATTAGCTGGTGTTGATACCAAATATTTTTATATATATTTCTAATATACAAAATACTTTCAAAATAGCATGTGCATGCATATGTATGAATGTCCTAATGTTTTACTATTTTTTCCTTAATTTTTAAAGATTTTTTAATCAATTTATCGCCTTATTTTATCCGTAAAAACCCAATAATTATTCCCAAAATTATTAATTTTTGGTGATTCATTTATTGGATTTTCGTATTTATATTAAAATTTGGCTAATATAATTTTTGCATATTTTTAAAAATTTACTTAGTATTTTCAAAGCTAAATTGCATATAATTGCAATATTAGCCTCTTTTGGATTTAATTACGTTTATATCTATAAAAATTAAGTCCAGTATTTTTAATTTGATAATTATGTACCATTAATCATTTTTAGTACCATTAATTTATTTCCAAAAGTTATTTTACCTTTTTTCTATAAATCAAATAGGGAAAAGTGACTATTTAAATGTTAGCCCATTTTTTGCATTTCTATTTTAGCCTGATTTGGCACCCCAATTAAACCCAATCTGAGGCCCGATTACCAGGACCCAATTCCCTTTTGAACCAACCCATAACCCATTTAAATAACACACCCGGAACCCCATCAACGATCGACATTGCCCCTTTCCTAATTAAAACCAAACAGCTTCTTACCCCATCCCATTTCATGCCAAACGCCGCCTCTAAATCCCCTTTCTCATTCAGATCCTCTCAAAAACCTAGCCTCCACTGTCAACTACAACCCTAAAATCTCCCAAATCAATGGTTTCCAAGGTCATCGGGGACATGTATCCACCTCCTATGGCTTCTATATGCCCGGTTATCATGGTTTCAAGGCTAGATCCTGGAAAAGCTTGGTCTAGACCTTGGTCGATTTCAGTTTTATTGATGTCTCCCGTCATCTTTGACCTTCCTCCGGCCATCCATGGCTATTCGAGTCTGACTCTTGACTCTCCTGCTTAGATCGTTGTCTTCCAAAGACTTTCTCACTATTTAGGGGTTCTTCTGAAACCCTAACCTTTAAGGTTCTTCCGATTTCTTTTAAATATGCTTCAGATTTCTGTTTGCTCTAAACTTCTAAACGTTCTTCTCGAATTTTCTTTTAAAACTCTACCTTCAAAAACCCCTTATCTTTTTCTGATTAAGTTTTCTGTTAAGTTATTTGACATGTTTTGCTGTATTTCCTTATGTCATTATTCTACTTGAGTTTGTATCTTAAGGGCCTTAATTTCTTTTGAGATTTCTGAATCTATTTTTTATTATTATTTGTTTGATTTACTTATGTTGCATGTCGAGATTCAATTGATATTGAAAACCCTAACTTTGGGTTCATTCGAGTTCTGGGACTATTTGTTGTGTGATCTACTTGTTCATCATCTTTGAATTCGATTCATTTTAAAAAAAAACTAATTCCTTTGGGACCTATTCGAGCTTCTGAAGCTGCTTCATCTGTTTGAAGTTGCTCGACTGGATTCGAAATCCTTTTGTTTCAGCATGTGTTTCTTTATGAGATTTTATTTCCTCCAATTATTGAAACTCGATTATACTTATTCAGAAGGGCCTTTTTACTTGACCCTTTGCCTCTTTTCTCTATTACTAAGCTAATGAAGTTGACCTATGTGACTACCATGTTTCGATAGTTCACTATCTACTGACTATGTGATTGTTATTGCATGATGTTTCTCTTTGCCATAGTTTGGCCTCGTGTGGCTTATGTTTATGCACTCTATTTATATGCTAAATTCCCCTATACAATGACCTCAATTTTGGACTGATTTCAAGCCGTTCCTTGTGTAATTCTAATTGCACTCGTGTGTTAAGTAATTGATTCTCTCCTTGTTTCGCCTTACTGATTTCCATTTTTCTTGGCTTGATTTTAAAACTTCCTTTTAGACTTTCGATTCTCCTATTTTTGATTTATTTACTTATTCATGGGAACACATATTACTCTCCTTAAATCAATAATTTTGAAATCCTTGATTCCCTGATTTACTATGTGCTGATTTTCGATTATCTCCATATTCTGCAACTTTATTTTATTTTCTTACCTTATTTGGGTTAACCAAGTACTTCAAGGATTCTTCATTAGTTGTTCCCTTAATTGAACCTCTATGTACTTACCCCAAAATTGTCTACTTTGCAGATGATGCTCTACTTGATTTCTTTCCTTAAATATTTTCTGCCCATTACCGTTTAAATTTAACTCCTTAATTAAAGGACGTACTTATACTGATTTGATTCTAATTAGTACATAGTTCCATAATTACTGCTAGATTTTGATTCTTGCCTTATTTTCTACCTATTTTCAACTATAAATACCCTAAGTCTTTCACAAACAAAAAACACTTTTTCTGAACTCTCACTTACACTCAAACACTCTCTCTTGCTTTACTACTTGTATTGTGGCATGTTTAACTGGTTGAAAGCCAAAGCTATATTTCAAATTCTGCTACCTTTCTTTACTGCATTTTGCTTCTTTGAACTGGTATGTTCTAGTTAAGCTTTCAGCACCAGCAACAACATGGTTACTTAGTGTTCTTGCATTCTTGTCTGCCTACTGCTTGTGTCTATTTTAGTATATCTATTTAGCATGCTGTAATTTCCTTCCTCCTATTCTGAATCAATACATTATGAATCCTAAACCCCTCAATGTGTTTGATGCTTGTGGTTTGTCTGGGACATGACAGCATAAAAAATTGCTGAACATGACTCAAACTTGGTCCTCCTAGGATCATGACCTCCAGCTTATCTTTATATATTGTGTGTTCTGGTTGATTCATAAGCATGACAATACCGCTATTTTTGTATATGCCCAGAATTGATTCTTGCCTAGGTACATAGGCTCAGTGCAATTCCCAACCCCTGAGCCCCTTTTGTATGAAATTATCAACTTTGTAATTGTTTCCCTACCACCCTTTACCCCCCTCTGTTATTCCCTCATCTCTTAGAACTATGTTTCTGCACTAGCAATATCTTCTTAGACTTAAGTTCTGCCCCCTCATGTGAGCCTTACCTTGGGACCCATGAGCTCCCTCTGAACTTGGACACATGAGGCTGACCCTTCCACACTGCACTTGTCCCTACTCGGGTAATGCAGTTTGGGTTTAAGCACTACCCGGAGTCCTATTAAGACTCTTAGGGAACTCTGACACACTCAAATTGGAGAAAGGCTTTGAAGCAATGGCATCTTAAGGCAGTTTATCCCATAGCTCAAGGAGGAACCAAGAATCAGGCTTCCGCTAGTTGTATTTTTGTTTGTATTTTTGATGTAATTTGTTATTCTTTGTCTGTAATATTTTGTAATAAATATTTGGGGGCTGGCTAGTGAAAAAAAGGGTTGGGTATTTATGCATGTCAAGGGTAAAAACCATGCCTATAGGACTATTTTAATTCTGTATATTCAATCACATTAGAAACCATGCCTATAGGACTATTTTAATTCTGCATATTCAATCACATTTAGGAACCACGCTTACAAGACTATTTTAATTTTGCAGAATTCAAACTACATATAGAAATCATAGAGATTTATTTACTCTACATGTTTAATATCACACCTAGATAACTTACCTGTTGGGCTTCATTCTAATTTTCTGCATGTTAGGTATTATGTGTATAAGGATCTAAAATCAGTGTCGCATAGAAATCATGCCTATAGGGACTCTTAAATCAATCTAATTTGCTTCATTCAGATTCAGTGTTAGAAATCATGCTCCTAGGGATTAAATCAGTAGTAGCATATCCTATCACCTGCAGAACTTGTAGCCAGTTTAATTTAATTTTGTCAATTCCGAACTTCTTCTAATAACCCAACTCCCTTGCTTAACAAGGTTTAGCAAGCATGCCTATAGATTTCAAATAATCCGTTTGAGTTTTACTGTCTCATCACCCTCTGAACTAAGTAGATATCATGCCTATAGGACCCCATTTAAGCATATAGGCAATATAATTAAATTTGAACTCGAGTTTGTTATTCGTTTAAGTGTTACAATCAGTAGGCAGGCCCGATTATGTTTCCTAACTGAGTCATGTAATAAGCTAGGCCTGCTGCAATACAACAACCTCCTCTCCCTCGTCTTTAATATTTTAATTAGACTAAGCAGTATGTGCACGACATGTTATTTTATGTGTTTATGTTGAGTAGGTATACTTGAGCCTTCTATGTTTATCTGCTTCCCCTCTAATGTGCAATCCTTTATATGTTTTGTATGTCGCCTTAGAATTTTTACATTTGAAACCTCAAAACAAGCCTAACATCCCTCCCTTTTAGGATTAGTAGTCCTAAGTGCCTCCAGGACTGATATGAATGGGGCGGGTAATAGCATGCAATAAACAATCGAGACCAATCCGCGCTTTAATACCTCAACGTGGTGGGAAGGGTAGATATGGATATGATGACCACGCGATAATGTCACGTGTAGCCCCTTATTGAGGATGATTACCGGACATTGTGTGGGGTGACCTATACTTTTAATAAACCTAGGACCCCCTTCCTTTATTCTTTATTCTCTTTTAGCATTGTAATTCCTTATAAAAAATCAGCTCTTTTAATTGTTCTTTTAAACTTTGTCTACCTTTTAAACCATTATGTATTGAAATCCCCTCTTGTTTGAGCGTTATTTGCTTATGTGTTAATTACACCTCAAATTCACAATAATTGTCTGGCCGGGAACCATACTAGTGGATCCTGAGGGGTGCCTAACACCTTTCCTTTAGGATAATTTCAAGCCCTTACCCAATCTCTGGTTATTCAGCAAGCTTAGAGTTGATTCTATATTGGTGTCCTAATGCAATCATTGGGTGGCGACTCTTCAAATTCATAGCCAGTTCCCAAAAGGAACGAGCTGTCCCATATCAAAATGTCATAAACCCGATTTTACGAGAAAAAGGGGGGTGCGACAGCATGACGACTATGTTGGGGGAATATTTAGGATTTTACCATTTCAGACTAGCATTGTGAATTTATGCTTCTTTACGTGCAATTACTTGTTTAATTCCTTCAAGCACTAATTTTTTTTTTTCAATTGCAAAACTAACTTGTCTTTTGTTTCTTTCCTTTACTATTGCTTTAAATTATGAAATAGTTGTATTTACTGTTTCCTTAACATGCAAATACGTGACAACATGCTTTTAATTATTGCATAATCATGATCAACATCATATTCCGCTTGTGCCAAACAAATCCCATCTCAACGCTTATGAGTGGTTGCGCTTTTCCGGTATTATCACCCCCTAAATCCAAAAAAGGCATATTTGCGGTAAAATTAGTCGATCAACGGTGTAGTCGATGGTTTCATGCCTTTTCCCCTTGAATTGTCCGCTCAAGGGTACCAGTCTAAAACCCCATAGAAACCTTACTCTATTTAAACTGTGCATGCATCATGGTCAAACCTAGCCAAGTCAGTTATGTTGTCCGCATAATGACTCCTTAAGAAGGCCTTGTCCAAAGTCCATCGGGTTTCCCTAAAACCTAAACGGAAGTCATCACGATATATGCATTTATTTGGAGAACTAAATGCTTTTATGCCAATTATTGATATTAAATAGTCGAGTATGGTAGGGGTAAGGGCTTAATCTTATTTGTCTTGCAAAAATATGAGGCACTAATTCCCCAGATTTGGCATGGTCACCAACATTCACCCAAAACTGCTAAGCTGGTGGAAAGATATTGTCTCTAGTGATCAAGCTCTTGTCCAAAAATATTTGGGAAACTTACCTTCTCTTTTGGAAATCCAACCCAACAACAGGATCATAGAAGCTGCTACTTTGTTCTGGTATTGCGAGAGGCCTGTATTCTGCTTTGGGGACATTGAAATGATTCCCTTGCTATAAGAGATAGGAGGATTGGCCGGTATAATGTGGGAGATTCCCGATTTGTTAATGCCTGAGAACCGCAAAGGTAGGGGTTTCCTTAAATTGATGGGTTTGAAGAAGAATCCAGAACTGACATGTTTGAAAGAATCCTACATCCCTTTTGATTATTTGTACAAGAGGTACGACCACAGCAAATCCTACCGTACCTATCCTGATGAGTTTGCCATCACATCATTAGGGCTTATTCACCGAAGGGCCTTTGTATTCATGTTTTGTTTCCTGGGATTGATCATGTTTCCGATGAAGAAAGCAAGAATCCACACCAGACTAGCTATGGCAACTAAGACCTTAATGGAAGGAATTGGCGGGAAACCATTCAGCATTGTGCCCATGATCATTGCGAAGATATATCGAGCCCTAGAAAAGTGTCAACGAGGAGACAAACACTTCAAAAGTTGCAATTTGCTACTTCAACTTTGGCTCGTGGAGCATCTCCAAAAGGGTAAACACCGACAAGAGATTCAACAAAGGGACTGTGATGATCATATCGCTTTCCATCATCCAAAGCGAATGGATTACATGCCAAATATGTTCGCCCAATCGGAGAATCCCAAAGAATTGGTCGAGCTCTTCAAAAATCTAACTGAGGATCAAGTGCAATAGATGTGCGAGTGGTTTCCGATCGAGGAGTTCATTGCCTGATCTAGGGATGCACCTTTTCTGATATTAATCGGTCTGAGAGGAACATACCCTTATGTCCCTCTCTGGGTTATTAGGCAAGCGGGTAGGAAGCAAGTTGTACCCAGGGTCGACAAGATGAGTCACTCCCGAGCTGAATTCCAGGATGATGATAGTCCTTACAAGTGCCAAAATCAGCATATGTGGCACTGCAAGATCGTCATGGGAAGGGATACCGTTGAGCCAGATAGATACACGCTGGTTGTGCTCCCTACTATTCAGGCTGGTTGGAGGATAAACATGATGGCTTGGGCCAGCCTGGATTTGTTCAAGGTCACAGGATCATAGATGAAAAAACCAAGGCAAAGGTCAAATACAATCAACTGCGCAAGAGGATACTGAAGTGCAAAAGCGAGCATCGTGAGATATAAGAAGCCAATCAAAAGTTAATTGAGGAATGGAAGGACATGGTTGTTAGTGCCACCAAGCGATTGGGATACTTGGAGCGAGGCATAGTGAAGTTGGAGAGTAAATTTCTCAAGAGGGTCGAAGACTGCCAAAAAGCTGAAGGAAACGAAGGCGGACATCTAGCCAGAGCCTACCTATTGCTGGGACTTCGCGAGTTGGGAAAGCTGTTCGATAGAGCTAGGCATGCTGAATCTGGGGAAGGTCTTTCTGGGACCAAATAGATAGGAGTTTTCTTATTTTTATGAAATGTAATAAGGCCAATGGCCACTAGAGACTTTTATTTCCTGTTGTTTAGTGTCGATTTGGGGTTCATTTACTTCTTATCAATAAAATAAGATATTTAGCATTCTAAGTTCTCCAAATCAATTTTTCGCTAGGCCTACCTCGGGCACAAAGAGGTCCCCAAAATTAGTACACGCTTTATATTCCTGCACTATATGTTTAAATATTGCAGCATTTTTATATATAGTCCTCACTAATTTGTTACCTTTTTGTTTTTACTTTTTTTCTATTTTCCCTCCCTAAAGGTTAGTTCGTGCACTCTGGCAACATCATCTTATTCTACGATATCCAGGGGCCCTCCACCCACTCCTCCTCTTAGTCCTGTCAAAAACAAGAACAAAAGGGAAGATGGAAGATTTGAACAACGCTAGAAAGGAGAACTCAACTGAATGGTAGAGGTCACTCATTGTCATGTTACTTAGGTTTCCAAAGAAAATGCATCCCAACTCGAACAGAAGTTGCAGAAATTCCAAGAAAAACTTGATCAGGTTCAGAATCTGGCAAATCTGTCATTTTCCCTTACTACTCCAATTATCAATTTCCCAAATGCTCAGAACCCTACACCTCCATAGAACATCCCAAAACAACAAAACCATCCCACTCCTCACTACCACTGCAACACCTGCCATACTTCAAACAATACTCCAAAGCCCCTGAACTCCATACATGACCACTGCCATACCCACCATAATACCCCCATCTACGTGGAGACTATGCCACACTCTACCCAACCCATCTCAAGCACACCAGAGTCTGATAATAAAGACTTGCTCAACAAAAGCCTGGCCGAAGAACTTAAGAAATTGACTAGCCAAATTCAAGGCATTGAAGGAAGTAAGGGAATTGAAGGGCTGAACTACAAAGATCTTTGCATACAGTCCGATGTCAACTGCCTGAGGGGTACAAACCTCTTAAGTTCGAGATGTTTGATGGTACAGGGGATCCAAGGGTCCATTTGAGGACGTACTATGACAATTTGGTTGGAGTAGGGAAAGATGAAAGAATCTGCATGAAGATATTCATGAGGAGCTTGAAGGGAGATGCTCTGTCTTGGTACCTTAGCCAAGATCCAAAGAAGGGGTCGAACTGGGTAATCATGGTGTTCGACTTTATGGACAGGTTCATGTTCAACATGGAGAATGCGTCGGATGTGTTCTATATTCAAAATCTAAAGAAGAAGCCCACAGAAACATTTTGCGAGTATGCTACTCGCTCGAGGTCCGAAGCTGCTAAGGTTAGACATGCCTTAGAGGCAGAACAAACGAACAAATTCTTTGTCTGGGCTCATGACCCACAGTATTATGAAAGGCAGATGATGATCGAGGGCCACAAATTCTCTTACATCATCAAGTTGGGAGAAAGGATCGAAGAGGGCATCAAAAGCGGTATGGTTACGAACTTTGAGGCCTTGTAAGCTACAAATAAGGCCTCATAGTCAGGTGGTGTGTCCAAGAAAAGGGACGTAGGATCCATAATGGTGGCACAGAGAACCAAATCTCCCATCAAATACCAAACCTACCCAATGCCTCCACTCACATATTAGCCTACTCCCAACTACAAAGCTCTACCACCCACTTATCAATCACCTCCAAATCCCATATATCAGCCTACGTCACCCAGATATTCCCAACCCGCGCATGTTTACCAAGCCTACAATACTCAATCATCCCATTATCAATCCTTTCCTGCATGCCAAAACTTCCCCAGACCTCGGCCAAACTTTGACCGAAGGCCTTCGAAACAATATACAACCATTGCCGAACCTATTGACCAGTTGTACGAAAGACTCAAAACTGCTGGTTATGACACCCGTATCCTATTGCAACTCCTGATAACCCTTCTCAGTGGGTTAATCAAAACAAATCCTATGCATACCATTCCGGCATGAAAGGACACACCATTGATGAATCTCGTTCTCTGAAAGACAAGATCCATAATTTAATTAATAACAAGATTATTATGGCAAAGAAGCCTACTACAAATGTCTGCAATAACCCTCTGTCGGACTACAATGGTGGAGGTATTCACATGATTGAAATAGAGGATGACTGGGATCCCAAGGGATCGATCGGTTTGATCACAGAAGGGGACAACCCAAAGAAACCAATGGTTACTCTTAATCCGATCGTGGTCCAGATTCAGCCCTTTGGGGACGCCGAGATAAATATGTCCATGCCACTTGAGTTTGAAGCAACATCCTCTACAAAGACACCAGCACCGATTGAGGTCGAATTTGTGTCTCTAGTAAATGCACCTATACCACTCGAAGTTGCAGTTTTACTACCCAAGGTACATTCTTAGTTCGGAGTAATGATAGCCACGCTGATTCCAGTGGCGATGACTACCATGCCATCATTCCATACAAAAGGTATCCCTTAGGATTATACGACCGAGTCTTGGAGGAAAGGTAATGTCAGGTTTGAAGAGACTATTGCAGCACATTGTATGATGAGAACATGTAGAGTTTATACCCCGGAGAATCTAGCTGAGTCGAGCAAGCATGCCTCTAACTGACCACCCATCATCGAGAGCGGGCCGGATGATCGCCGGAGAAAGATACATACCAAGGAATACTCGGTCATCAACCATCTAAACAAAACACCGGCACAAATTTCTATCCTTACTTTGCTACAAAACTCCGAGGTACACAAGAATGCCCTGTTGAGGGTGTTGAGTAAAGCATATATGCCAAGAAACATCACCGACAGAGAAATGGCTAACATGGTAAGACAGGTATTGGAAAGTCACAAGATCACTTTTCATGAAGATGAGCTGCCACCTGAAGGTTTGGGTCACAACAAGGCATTGCACATCACAGTGCAATGCGAAGACTATTTTATCACCATAATCCTTATTGATGGAGGGTCTAGCCTCAACAATTATTCGTTGGTAACACTCAGGATGTTGGGTAAGGGATTGTACGATATAAAGGACATAGCTATCAATGTGAAAGCTTTCGACGGCTCCCAAAGGTCCACCATTGGGGAAATTAGTCTTTGTTTACAAATGGAGACTACTTGGTTCGATGTTGATATTCAAGTGATAGACGTACTACCATCTTACAATATGCTGTTGGGATGGCCATGGATTCATGCTGCTGGGGCCATAACATCAACACTACATCAGGCAGTAAAGTTTGAGTGGAATCACTATGTCACGACCCCAGTTCACCCTCCATGAACATGTCGTGATGGCACCTAGTCCCTATGACTAGGTAAGCCTAACAATGCGGAAGATAAGCCAATTTGTAGAAGAAAGTAATTAAACTGAACTAGTGAAATAAATCAGTATTTAAGGTGTTGCCTGGCACATACAGCAACAAGTCTCGAAGCTAACAAATATTCCCAAAACCCGGAATCTCACAAATCACAAGCTAAGGGATACATAAGAGGCTCTGACTCAAGAATGTCTATGCAAAAGAAAAATACTAAAAGAACTATTCTTATTATAGAAAGCTGGAAATGGACTCCTCAAGCTGCGGACGTAGCAGATATACCTCGAAGTCTCTATCGATACGCCTCCTTCCAAGGCTGACAGAACTGAATGGGATTACCTGTTCCTGCACAAAAAAAGTGTGCAGAAGAGTAGCATGAGCACACCAACACGGTGCCCAGTGAGTACCAAGACTAACCTCGATGGGGTAGTGACGAGGAACAGTCAAGGCACCTACCGGTGAAATAAACAGTATAATCATGGTAGATAAGGAAATGATATATAACTATGTAAAGTCTGTATGGATAGTAAAAAATGCTACGGATAACAATAAAGGGAAAGGCAACAGTAACAACGAGAACACAATAAATGATGATACAAAATGACGGTAGAATCACAATCCAAATCCTAAGATCATGACACAGCAATGGCCGCTAGTCAACAACTCATATCCTCCAATGATGTTTACATAAGGTCTTATTCAACTCTTACTACAATTTCACCAAGTCTCGGACGAATCATAACTCACGAAAGCCCAGCATATGAAATCTAACACCTGGTATCCTGTGCCCCATCAATCTCACGATCATGCTGACAACTAACTGGATAACTAGGGCCACTCTCACATATATAATGGATAACAAGGGCGTATCTCCACCCTTAGGAAAAATCGGAAGGTATTCACCTCTAATGGGGAGAGTCCAACTATGTGTATGCTTGTACGAGTGTGTTTAACAAGAACTCCACCAGCTAGTAAGTATAAGAGATGGAACGGCAAGCACCCGAAATGTTTGCACACGGATAGAATCAACAA
>MU691709.1:36795-51750 GCA_026770625.1 Nicotiana glauca
CAATTTTGACCTTGAATTCGAATTCTAATGGTGGATTTAACTAGATATTGATAGAAAACAACTAAATGAGGTTAAGGAAACATTACCCAGTGATCTCCTCTTCAAAATCCACCCAAAATCGCCTTCTCCCGAGCTAAATTTTGATTTCTCTAACTTTTGGAATAAACCTTCAGATTTTCCCCTTTTCAGAACAGTGCTTTCTGCTTCTGCGGACAAGGGACCGCTTTTGCGGTCCCGCACATGTGGACCCCTAGCCGCTTCTGCGACTCCTCACTTAAATCACAAGTTTTGCTTCTACGGTCACAAGAACCGCCTCTGCGGTTCCGCCTTTGCGGAAACTAGACCGCTTCTGCGGTCTTTGAAGAATACGCCCAAATCGCTTCTACGGTGAGGTCCTTAAACCGCAGAAGTGAAAATATCAGAAGAGTTGCTGCAAATTTTCTTCCAACTACAAAAAATTGCCCGTTGGGCATTCGAAACACACCCGAGGCCCTCGGGACCCCGTCTAATCACACACACAAGTCATATAACCTAACACAGACTCGCTCGACATTCCAAATCATATAACAAAATATCGAAATGATGAATCAAACCAAAAATCAAGTTTATGAACTTCTAAATCTTCGAATATCAAAACCCATGCCGAAACCTATCAATTCAACTCGGAATGATGCCAAATTTTGCAGACAATTCCAAAATAACATAATGGAGCTGTTCCAACTCTCGGAATCGCATTCCCACCCCGATATCCCAAAAGTCAATTGTGGGTCAAACTTCTTTATTTTCCAACTTCAACTTTCACCGAAAGGCCTCAATTTACTCTACGGACCTCAAAATCTGAATCCGGACGCGCGCCTAAGTCCAAAATCACCATACAAAGTTGTTCAGATCATCCACAACCCATTCTGGGGTCGTTTATCCAAAAGTCCAATTCCGGTCAACTTTTCACTGTTCTAACTTCCAAAACATGGTTTCTTCTCTAAATTTGACTCTAAACCATCCGAAAGTCGAATTCCACCATGCACGCAAGTTGATACTCATATCTCGAAGCTTCTCCAGACCTTATGCTGCTGAACAGAGCTTAATTTCTCAAAATGACCGGTCGGGTCGTTACACACTAGGAGGTAATCATTTACGGTGACGATAACAATCATATATACCGTCGCCAGACCATTTCGGCAATCGGAGAAAGAAGGAATCTAGGTGAAGAAACCTACTACTACATTGAGCGGGTCAATGTCGTCGACAAGGACAAATGGTGGGATAACAAGATCGAGAGTATACTGAATTGGAGTGGGTACGAACTGGGCAAGGGGATTGGCAAGAACCTCCAAGGAATCACTAAGCCCATAAAACTCAAGAAGCACAACACCACTTTTGGTATGGGATATGAGTATACATGGGAAGAATTCAACAATTGGTCGCCACCATGGCGTGGTCCCTACTACCCACTGGAAAAACCAATACCACCTTTGGAGCAGACTTTCCAACACGCCGATATTGTTTATGGGACAGACGAGGAAGATGCACTTGCTGCAGTGAAGAACTTGTTCTTAAAAGACGATGACATGGATTGCTGTGTTGTGTTCGAGGAGGAGGGGGAGGAAGATCCTTCCATACAAGCCGTAAGTAGAGGAGCATACCTCAATAACTGGACCATTAGAACCATCAGAGCCCGGCGAGCTTCGGGGTAGCAAGGCTGAACAAGCATCATGCGCTATCTTTTATTTTACTAGTTAATTTTTCCTTTCGTATATTTGATTTCCGCAATAAAATCTTCAATGTTCAAAACAGTCATGGAATTTATCAAAGCATTTCGATTTTTTCTTATCAATCAGCACTCTTATTATTTTCTCTCATTACTTTACTTATACAACATTACTACTTATCTTGATGAACCAATAACTGTGACATGCAATGAGGCAACGCTACAATCAGACATAGATTCAGAAGAAAATAACGTATTAGAGGAGATTGTTAAAGAAATTGAGAATTTTGAAAACAGACCAAAGTCCACCTGGACGAGACTGAAATTGTTAATCTAGGAGATACAAAGAACGTCAAGGAAATACGAATCATCGTTCACTTATCACCATCGGAAAAGAAGGAATACACAAAATTCCTAAAGGAATATGAGGACATATTCGCCTGGACGTACGATGATATGACTGGTCTAAGTACATCTATTGTGGCTCACAAACTACCAACTGATCTAACATCTTCGATGGTAAAGCAAAACCTCAGAAAGTTCAAACCTGATATGAGTCTGAAAATCAAGGAAGAAGTCACTAAGTAGGTCAAAGCTAAGGTTCTATGGGTTGTAGAATACGCGACATGGTTAGCCAACATTGTGCTAGTACCAAAGAAGTATGGGAAGGTCAGAGTCTATGTCGACTACCGAGATCTCAACCGGGCCAGTCCGAAAGACGACTTTCCTTTACCAAACATACACATCCTGATCGACAATTGCACTAAGCATGAGTTGTAGTCATTTATGGATTGTTTCGTTGGTTATCATCATATATGGATGGATGAAAAAGATGTTGAGAAAATGGCTTTCATCACGCTGTGGGGAATATACTGCTACAAGATGATGTCATTTGGCCTTAAGAATACAGAGGCTACCTATATGAGGGCCATACTACCATTTTTCATGATATGATACACAAGGAGATTGAGGTGTATGTGGATGACGTTATCATCAAGTCTAAGAAGGCCACTAATCACACGGAATAATTGAGGAAGTTTTTCAATAGATTGCGAAGGTACAACCTAAAACTGAATCCCGCAAAGTGTGCATTTGGGGTTCCTGATGGAAAATTACTTGGGTTTATTGTGAGTCACCGAGAAATAGAGCTGGATCCATCAAAGGTCAAGGCTATTCAAGATTTTCCACCTCCAAAGAACAAGAATGATGTAATGAGTTTCTTAGGAACACTTAACTACATCAGCCGTTTCATAGCACAATCAACGGTTATCTGTGAGCCAATCTTTAAGATGTTGAAGAAGGATGCCACCACTAAGTGGACTGATGACTGCCAAAAAGCCTTCGACAAAATCAAGGAATACCTATCAACACCACCAGTCTTGGTCCCGCCCAAGCCAGGTAGACCTTTGTTACTCTACCTTGCAGTATTGGATGGAGCGTTCGGTTGCGTTCTTGGGCAGCATGATGAAACGGGGAGGAAATATCATGCATTTTTCTGCATTGCATAAGGCTACCATTCTGCCTTTCGAGACTAAACACTGTCTCTATCTGCATTTTTCTACATTGCATAAGGTGACCATTCTGCCTTTCGAGACTAAACACTATCTCCATCTGTATTTTTCTGCATTGCATAAAGCTACCATTCTGCCTTCCGAGACTAAACACTATCTCCATATGCATTCATCTACATTTGCATGGCTGAATGATCGCCACCTTATTTACATTCTGCATGGGCTGAAAGATCGCCAAATAGTGTATTTTCAGGCTGAAACATCACCACCTTATCTACATTTGCATGGCTAAAAGATCTCCGACTTATTTAAATTTGCATGGCTAAAAGATCGCCACCTTATTTACATTTACATGGCTAAAAGATCACCACTGCTTATGCATTTTCATGGCCGAAGGATCGCCACCTCTACATTTGTATAGGCTGAAAGATCACCGCCTTATTTATATTTGCATGGCTGAAAGATCGCCACCTAATCGCCACCTTATTTATATTTTGCATGGCTGAAAGATCGCCACCATATATGCATTCTGCATGGCTGAAAGATCGCAACCTTATTTACATTTTTGCACGGCTGAAAGATCGCCACCTTATCTACATTTTGCATGAGCTGAAAGATCGCCAAATGCTGCATCTCATGGGCTGAAAGATCGCAAAATTATCCAAAGGCGTCATTGTTCGGAGGCACTATTTTCAAAGCCCGAGAACGCCATGTCATGGCCTGAGAACTCCTTTTAATCTTTTGAATTATCATTATTCAAAGGCATCTTGGTTCAGAGTCACCATCCTCACAGCCCGAAAACATCATTTCATGGCACACGAATCCTTTATTACACGCTTCATGGACTAGGACATCATGGTCTAAGGACGTCATTCTAACCATCTGAAGACAATATTCATGGTCCGATGGGAAATTGCATCATGTTTAAATTTACGCACAATATATGCTTGTATTGCTTATTTGCAGGTAAATCGGCGAGCAATGGCCATCTCGGCAGGAGCTATACCGCTCGGATCCTGAACTACATATGTCCTGATTCCTGTATAACCAGGGATATGTAGGCAGATCAGAATCCAGGGCATGGCCTAAGCCTCCTCGATCGATTTCGTTCGGTCAAAATTGGTCATCATATCTTTACCCGACAACTCTTTCATCCTTCCCGGGTAAAGAGGGGCAACTATTGATACCCAATTTTTCCTATATATTTCTAATATATAAAATACTTTCAAAATAGCATATACATGCATACGTAAGCATGTCCAAATGTTTTACTATTTTTTCCTTAATTTTTAAAGATTTTTAATCAATTTATCGCCCTATTTCATCAGTAAAAACCCAATAATTATTTCCAAAATTATTATTTTTGTTGATTCATTTATTAGATTTTTTAATTTATATTAAAATATGTCTAATATAATTTTTTTATATTTTTACAAATTTATTTAGTATTTTTAAAACTAAATTACATATAATTACAATATTAGTCTCTTTTGGATTTAATTACGTTTATATCTATAAAAATTAAGTCCAGTATTTTTAATTTTATAATTATGTACTATTAGTCATTTAAGTACTTTTAATTTATTTTTAGAAGTTATTTTACCATTTTTAATAAGGAAAAGTGGCTATTTAAATGTTAGCCCATTTTTCATTTCTATTTTAGCCTGATTTGGCATCCCAATTAAACCCAATATGAGGCCCGATTACCAGGACCCAATTCCCCTTTGAACCAACCTATAACCCGTTTAAATAACCTACCCAGATCCCCTACCTAACCCTTTCAATGCTGACTGTTGATCATTTAGATCAATGGTCGACATTGGCCCTTTCCTAATTAAACCCAAACGACCTCTTACCCCATCCCATTTCACGCCAAACGCCACCTTTGAATCCTATTTATCCTTTAGATCCTCTCAAAATACTAGCCATCACCCTCAACTACAACCCTAAAATCTTTCAAATCAATGGCTTCCAAGGTCATCGGAGACCTGTATCCACCTCCTATGGCTTCTACATGCCCGATTATCATGGTTTCAAGGCTAGATCCTGGAAAATCTTGGTCCAGACCTTGGTCGACTTCAGTTTTATGGTTGTCTCTGGTCATCTTTGACCTTGCTTCGGCCAGCCATGGCTATTCGAGTCTGACTCTTGACTCTCCTACTTAGATCGATGTCTTTCAAAGCCTTTCCCACCATTTGGGGGTTCTTTTGAAACCCTAACCTTTAAGGTTCTTTTGATTTTGTTTTAATCAGCTTCAGATTTGTGTTTGCTCTAAACTTCTAAACGTTCTTCTCGAATTTTCTTTTAAAACTCTACCTTCAAAAACCCCTTATCTTTTTCCGATTAGGTTTTCTGTTAAGTTATTTGACATGTTTTGCTATGTTTCCTTATTTCATTATTCTACTTGAGTTTGCATGTTAAGGACCTTAATTTCTTTTGAGGTTTTTGGATCTATTTTTGTTATTATTTGTTTTAATTTACTTATGTTGCATCTCCAGATTCAATTGATGTTGAAAACCCTAACTATGGGTTCATTCGAGTTCTGGGACTATTTGTTGTGTGATATACTTGTTCATTATCTTTGAATTCGATTGATTTAAAAAAAACTAATTCCTTTGGGACCTATTTGAGCTTCTGAAGTTGCTTCATCTGTTTGAAGTTGCTCGACTGGCTTCAAAATCCTTTTGTTTCAGCATCTATTTCTTTGTGAGATTTGGTTTCTTGCAATCATTGAAACTCGACTATTCTTTTTCAGAAGGGCCTTTTTACTTGACGCTTTGCCTCTTTTCTCTATAACTAAGCTAATGAAGTTGACTTATGTGACTACCATGTTTCGATAGTTCACTATCTACTGACTATGTAATTGTTATTGCATGATGTTTCTCTTTGCCATAGTTTGGCCTCACGTGCCTATTTATGCACTCTATTTATATGTTGAATTCCCCTCTAAAATGACCTTCAATTTTGAACTGATTTCAAACCGTTCCTTGTGTAATTCTGATTGCACTTGTGTGTTAAATAATTATTCTTTCCTTGTTTCGCCTTACTGATTTACATGTTTCATGGCTTAATTTGAAAACTTCCCTTTAGAGTTTTGATTCTCCTATTTTTGGTTTATTTACTTATTCATTGGAACACATATTACACTCCTTAAATCAGTAATTTCGAAATCCTTGATTCCCTGATTTACTATGTGCTGATTTTCGATTATCTCCATATTCTGCAACTTTATTTTATTTTCTTACCTTATTTGGGTTAACCGAGTAATTCACAGATTTTTTATTAGTTATTCCCTTAATTGAACTTCTATGTGCTTACCCCTAAATTTTCTACTCTGCACAAGATGCTCTACTTGGTTTCTTTCCTTAAATGTTTTCTGCCCATTACCGTTTAAATTTAACTCCTTAATCAAAGGAAGTACTTATACTGATCTAATTTTAATTAGTATATAGTTCCATAATTACTGCTAAACTTTGATTCTTCCCTTATTTTCTACCTATTTTTAACTATAAATACCCTAAGTCTTTCACAAACGAAAAACACTTTTTTTTTGAACTCTCACTTACACTCAAACACTCTCTCTTGCTTTACTACTTGTACTGTGGCCTGTTTAGCTGGTTTAAAGCTAAATCTATATTTTAAGTTCTGCTACCTTTCTTTACTGCATTTTTCTTCTTTGAACCGGTATGTTCTAGTTAAGCTTTCAGTACCAATAACAACATGGTTACTTAATGTTCTTGCATTCTTGTCTGCCTACTCCTTGTGTCTATTTTAGTAAATCTATTTAGCATGCTGGAATTTCCTTTCTCCTGTTCTAAATCAACGCATTATGAATCCTAAACCCCTACCCCAATGTGTTTGATGCTTGTGGCTTGTTTGGGACATTACAACATCAAAAATTGCTAAACATGACTCAAACTTTGTCTTCCTAGGATCATGACCTCTAGGCTATCTTTTTATGTTGTGTGGTCTGGTTGATTCACAAGCATGACAACACCCATATTGCTGTATATGCCCAGAATTGACTCTTGCCTAAGTACATAGGCTCTGTGCAATTCCCAACCCCTAAGCCCTTTTTGTATGAAGTTATCAACTCTATAACTGTTTTCCTACCACCCTTTACCCCTCTCCTTTATTCCCTCAGCTCTTAGAACTCTGTTTCTGCACTTGCACTATCTTCTTAGACTTAAGTTCTGCCCCCTCATGTGAACCTTGCCTTGGGACGAATGAGCTCCCTCTAAACTTGGACACATGAGGGCTGACACTTCCACACTGCACTTGTCCCTATTCTGGTGATGCAGTTTGGGTGTAATCATTACCCAGAGTCCTATTGAGAGTCTTAGGGAACTCTAACACACTCAAATTGGAGAAAGCCTTTGAAGCAATGGCATCTTAAGGCAGTTTATCCCATAGCTCAGGGAGAAACCAAGAATTGGGCTTATTCTAGCTGTATTTTTTTTTGTATTTTTGATGTAATTTGTTATTCCTGGTCTGTAATAATTTGTAATGGATATTTGGGGGCTGGATAGTGGAAAAAGGGGTTGGGTATTTATGCATGTCAAGGGTAGAAACCATGCCTATAGGACTATTTTAATTCTGCATATTCAATCACATTAAAAATCATGCCTATCAGACTATTTTAATTCTGCATAATCACATTAGAAACCATGCCTATAGGACTATTTTAATTCTACATATTCAATCACATTAGAAACCCTGCCTATATGAATATTTTAATTTTTCATATTCAATCACATTAGCAACCATGCATATAGGACTATTTTAATTCTGCATATTCAATCACATTTAGGAACCACGCTTACAGGACTATTTTAATTCTGCATAATTCAAACTGCATCTAGAAATCATAGAGATTTATTTACTCTACATGTTTAAAATCACACTTAGATAACCTGCCTGTAGGGCTTCATTCTAATTTTCTGCATGTTAGGTATTATGTCTATAAGGATCTAAAATTAGCGTCGCATATAAATCATGCCTATAGGGACTCTTAAATCAATCTGATTCGCTTCATTCAGATTCAGTGTTAGAAATCATGCTTCTAGGGATTAAAATCAGTAGTAGTAGATGCTATTACGTGCAGAACTTATAGCCAGTTTAATTTAATTCTGTCCACTCTGAACTTCTTTTAATTAACCCAACTCCCTTGCTTAACAAGGTTTATCAAGCATGCCTATAAGATTTCAAATAATCAGTCTGAGTTTTACTATATCATCAGCCTCTGAACTAAGTAGATATCATACCTACAGAACCCCGTTTAAGCATTTAAGCAAACCTTAGGCAATATAATTAAATCCGAACTTGCCTCTGTTATTCGTTTAAGTGTTACAATCAGTAGGCATGCCTGATTCTGTTTCCTAACTGAGTCATGTAATAAGCCAGGCCTGTTGCAATACAACAACCTCCTCTCCCCCATCTTTAATATTTTAATCAGACCTAAGCAGTATGTGCAAGATATGCTATTTTATGTGTTTGTTTTGAGGAGGTATACTTGAGCTTTCTATGTTTATGTTCTTCCCCTCTAATGTGAAATCCTTTATATGTTTTGTATGTCGCCTTAGAATTTTTACCTTTGAAACCTCAAAACAAGCCTAACATCCCTCCCTTTTAGGATTAGTAGTACTAAGTATCTTCGGTAATGATAGGAATGGGACGGGTAATAGCATGCAATAAGCAATCGAGACCAATCCGCGCTTTAATACCTCAACGCGGTGAGAAGGGTAGATATGGATATGATGACCACGCGATAATGTAACGTGTAGCCCCTAATTGAGGAGTGATTACCAGACATTGTATGGGATGATCCATACTTTTAATAAACCTAGGACCTCCCCTTCCTTTATTCTTTATTCTCTTTCAGCATTGTAATTCCTTATCAAAAATCAACTATTTTAATTGTTCTTTCAAACTTTGTCTACTTTCAAACTATTATGCATTGAAATTCCCTCTTGTTTGAGCCTTATCTGCTTATATGTTAATTGCACCTCAAATTTACAATAATTGTCTGGCCGGAAACCACACTAGTGGATCCTGAGGGGTGCCTAACACCTTCCCCTTAGGATAATTTCAAGCCCTTATCCAATCTCTGGTAATTCAGCAAGCTTAGATTTGAATCTCTATTGGTGTCCTAATGCACCTTAATCATTAGGTGGCGACTTTTCAAATACAAACCTAGTTCCCAAAAAGAACGAGTTGTCCCATACTAAAATGTCATAAACCCGATTTTACGAGGAAAAGGGTGGCGCGACAGCAGGAAATGCGTGCACAACACTCTCCATCACGAATTTTGTTGTCCAATTTTAAGGGTGTATTTATTACACTTTATAATAGTTTAGGAGGGTAATAAAAACCTTGCAAATGTAAAGTCTGTAGCTGAAAATCTGGATATATAACAAGGGGATACTTATGCATTTTTCCTTGATTGAATCATTCCCTTATCTACTTAAATATCATTTATGATAATTCATTGAATATTATATGCTACACCACCGTTCTTGATTTTTCAAAGCATTTATCTCGTGGTTTCATTGCCATCCACATCAACGCTTATCAATTATTGTTTCTAATATTAAGATCTAAGGATATTATTATTAACTAGGATTAACCTTTGTTCATATAAGTTTAATTATTTGAACCAATATTTAAATTTTGGAAAAGGGCCAAATATAACTCTGTACTATAAGAAAATATTTAAATATATCGTTCGTTATATTTTGCGTGCAAATATATCCCTGCTGTAATACTATTGGTTCAAACATATCCCTCTTATGTTAAATTTGTCCAAGGTGGACATTCTATCTTACGTGTCACTGATATTTTATGAGGTGAGTGTCACATGACATGCCACCTCAGCATCCCTAATCCATATATAAAAGACTAAAATTTGACATAGAATATTTTCATGGTAACGATATTGGTGGAGGAGAAGAAAATTTTAGTGATGTAAAAAAATAGAAGGGATGGGTAAGATGGGTTAGGGCGCTGAGGTGGCAAGCCATGTGGTATCCACCTCATCAAATGTCAGTGCCACGTTTGATTGAATGTCTACTTTGGACGAACTTAACGAAAACAGGGTATATTTGAACCAATAGTATAACGACAGGGATATATTTAAACTCAAAGTATAACAAGGGATCCATTTAGACATTTTCTGATAGTACAATGATATATTTAGCCCTTTTCTGTTTAAATTTTTGGTCAAATAGTACCGAATACATGTTGAAAAATTAAAATAAAAGTCGAAACCAAATCTAATTTAAAATAAAACGTATGATGACTCAAACATCTCAAATGGTGAAAACATTTTTAGCCATATGTATGGTTTCTTTTTTAGGTTCACATGGGTTGCAATTTTACTAGTGGTGTTGTCTAGAAAAGTTTACGGAAATGGTTTTCCAAAATCCAAAATAATCATTTTAATAACATTATTTTCCGAAAAACACTTTGGAAAACATTTATGCTGGACCTAAAACTTCATCAAGTTTCCAAAAAAAATAAAATATCATAAGGTAATCCATCTACGGAATCCAAATTTGTTTATTTTTTAAACTTTTTCAAAACCTATAAGCGTGTAGCTAGATTTTCTTGTCTTTTCTCTTTTCCCCTAAAATTAGATTATAGAGTAGGAAAACTTGTAGACGGCTGATATTTACGCCAAACAACTAAATACTTGGCACATGTTATTTATTTGCGTAATTTCTTATCACGTAATCATAATTAAGTTTATTTTTGGATATAATGTTTATTATAATTTGTAAAAGTAATTTCTAAAATTATTATTCTTTTTAAGTTTTAGACTCCAAAGTAAATATAGTAGTATCATGTATCTTTTATAAAATTCGAACAACAACTTCAAATATTAGAACTTAAAATCGTAATAACTCATAATCAAAATAATGACAAATTTTATAGTTAAATAAAAAATTTATCGCTAATCCTATTTAGCATTAAATTAATGATAAATTATCAAAAAATTCATTTAGCTACGAGTAATTTAACGATAAATTTGCGGAGAATGATCTCACTTCACATTTTCCATCTTCATTAATATTACGGCATATGTAGGATCCTCTAAATTCTCTCCATTTTTACACCAATTACTTTCTATAGTTAAAAAAGGACAAACAATAATATATCTCTTATAATTTTAGTCTGTCTTAAATAATGTCAAATTTGATTAAAAAAATTATAGTAAATGCTCCAACTGAGTTGAGCTGTTAAAAATATTTACTCTCCAAATTTACAAGCTTGTCATGCAAGAGCCAGCTCAAACCATATAAGGGACAACTTATAAACCAATTCCAAAGAAAATAAACCAAAACTTCCTCTTGTAAATTGTATTATTCATGTCTTCAAAAAGTCATTTTGTGATTGGATTTTGCTTTGTGATTTTATTTGGAAATGCAGCTTCAATTGATTATGGAATAGCCCTTACAAAATCTTTATTGTATTTTGAAGCTCAAAGATCGGGCAAATTGCCTCCTAACCAGCGTGTTCAATGGCGTGGAGATTCAGCACTAAACGATGGTAACGACGCAGGGGTATATATCAAGCTCTCTAAAACTTTTTTCATTTTATTTTATACGGATATATGAATATAGCATATGCTATTCGCCTTGTACAAACTGAGACGAATCTAGAATTTGAGCGAGTTCAAAATATTTATGTATATTATTGTTGTAATCAGTTAAAAGAAATCGTGGTAATTTTTAATTGATTTTTTTAGTCTCCAAAAAAGCAAAGATTTTTGTGAGAACTCGAAAAGGTGGCCAAAAAGTAATAGAGTTAGTGGCAGCCCTTGTAGTCGTAAAAAAAGTAACACTTTAGTGGCGACTATACTTAGGATACTATGAGTACGTATTACGTACTTTCTCCGTTTCAATTTAAATGACACGTTTCGTTTATCAAGAGTTAAATTATGTGAAGTTTAACCAATATTTTAGATGTCCGTATTTTTTTTATCATATTGACATGAGAAAAATTGCAATTTATAATACTTTTTATATAGTTTTTGAATATCCAATTTTAATTTTAAAATACCAAGTTGAACTAGCTAATCCGATTGATTAGCTTCAAAGTTTAGTCAAACTCTTAATAAGAGAAATGAATCATCTTATTGAAACAGACGGACTAAATATTAACGGAGACTATCAGGGACGAAGGTACGTAGCCCTAAGAGTAATCAACTGACCACCCTTCGTTGAAAAAATATATTGTATATATAGGTAAAATATTAAATTTTAATGTTATATAACATATATTGAATACTCTTTATCAGAAAATATTTTTATACTTATTTCAAATTTGAACTCCCTAAATGAAATTCCTGGTTTCTATACTATCAATGGTAGCCATTAAAGGTCTTATACTTTCATTTTTTTTTTTTTGGGCCATTAGATTGACTTAACAGGAGGATATTATGATGCCGGAGACAATGTCAAATTTGGATTTCCAATGGCATTTACAGTAACAATGCTAGCATGGAGCGTAGTCGAATTTGGAGAAAAATTAGAAGCCAAGAAAGAATTAATAAATGCTCTAAATGCAATTAAATGGGGAACTGATTATTTCATTAAAGCACATACACAACCTCATGTTTTTTATGGTGAAGTTGGAGATGGTAATTCTGATCATCAATGTTGGGAAAGACCAGAAGATATGACAACGCCGAGGAATTCTTACAAAGTTGATGAACAACATCCTGGTTCTGATCTTGTTGGAGAAACTGCTGCTGCTTTTGCTGCTGCTGCCATAGCTTTTAACAAGTCGGATTCGAGTTATTCTTCTCAACTTCTCGTCCATGCAAAAGAGGTGATAACTAAGCTCTTAATTATTTATATTGTGTGGACTCTCCAAAAATGTTATCGCTCCCGTGTCAAATCCTTCAAAAATATATTATTTTTGGAGGACCCAACATTTATCCGACGATATTTTCAGAGAGGCCGAGAACATAGTTAATTATTACTATCTTCGTTTTAATTTATGTTAACCTATTTGACTGGACGTGAAGTTTAAGAAATAAAAAAATTACTTTAGAAACTTATGATTTAAAATATATTATAACATTTGTGTGATTATAAGAATTTAGAAATTTGTGAGTTTTTAAATATGCCATAACATTTGTATGGCTATAAAAGTTTGTCATTAACGGTAAAATAAAAAGTTTAAGTTAAATCATTTCCAAATTTTAGAAAGGAGTAATTCTTTTTAATAGACTAAAAGGAAATAGGTTAATATAAATTGAAATGGAGGGAGTAATTAATATTTGAATTTAAGTGCAAATTTAAGAATTTTTATAAGAATACTTACCACACTCGGTATTTATAATACCATTGATAACTTAACGAGTGTACTCTGTATTCAATTGGAAAAAGAAATCCTTTTCTGATTTTTTTTTTCTCACGATACAATATGATACTCAAATCAAGGTTCTTGTAATTATGATTCAAGTGGAGAAAATGACTGGTAAATGATAAAATGTCTGTTGTAATTATTTAACTAAGAAGTTCAATTGTTGGTCATTAAAGAATACAAAAAAAGAAATTAAATTCACAAATTTTTCAATACACTGAAATAATTTAAAATGCATTTTCATGTCAATTTACACCGAATCACGATAACTTTCATTGGTCCGCCATAACAACTGGAGGTGGAAATTTGTGAAAATTTTATATTTTTAGTGTAGTTTAACTTATTATAGCAGATTAATTACCATTTAGCTTAAGTAATCTTAAGAAAGAGTGTTATGTCTTCCAAATTTTGACCCAAAAATGAGGATTGCTTTTTGGTAGTTTGTTTATGCCTGTGGTTTTGATTTGGTAACAAATAATAACAAAACAACTATTTTAGGTAAAAACACTCAGCAAATTTTTAGATTTCCCCAATTTTATTTTATTTTTTGTCGTTTTTCGAAAAACAAGACAATCAATAACATATAAATTGTTTTCAAGAAATAAATACCTAATTAACAAAGCAAACAATTTTCTAATCTAAGTGTCACCGTGGATGATCAGGACGTTAGAAATTATTTTTTTGGGAACTTAATATGATATATAAATACTATAACTTCTATCACATTAATTTAGAGCTGAGTTTGTTGTGTGAATGTACTAGTGTGACTAGGGGTGTTCAAACCAAACCGGAAACCGCATCAAACCGAAAAACCAAACCAAACCGATTAAAAAACCCGACTAGGTTTGGTTTGACTTGGTTTGGTATTGAGTAAAAAAATTCGAACCAAACTGACATATAAATATATAAATTTTATTTATATTTTTAAGACTTTGTAGTGATTTTTCTTTAGAAAATGTAGCAATATTTGGGATCCTCTTATGTATTAACCTTGAAAGCGTAAATTAACAAAAATTATTGTTAGACGACTAAGAAAATAACTATCATGTGTTACTAAAAAATTTCTCCCATTAGAATATTTTAATAGATCATATGTTTGTCAATTTTTTTCATATTTACTAAATATATATTCGCTTATCAAAGGTTTATCTATAATTTTAATAACGTAAGATTGAAATAATATGCATGTAACAAAAAAAACCCGAAAACCCGACAAAATAGAACCAATTCAAACCGATATAATTGGTTTGATTTGGTTTTGATAAAAACTGAAACACCCCGATCCATGTATATGATGGAATATATACCACAGCGGAAGCAATAACAGAATCTTATTCACGTGTAATCTAAACAACTAGCATGTAT
>MU691712.1:6654-43603 GCA_026770625.1 Nicotiana glauca
AATGGTGAAAATGAGAAACCCTCGCGTCTGAAATTTCATTCAACTGATTCTGCCCATCATTAATTTCCCTTACGCGATCGCGACCTCCAGCACGCGATCGCGATGCAAAAACTTCAGGTCCCACACGATCGCGACCTCCATTACGCGATCGCGTATAACAAAATCTCAGGCCACCATTTTCCTTATACGCGAACGCGTGAATACCCCTGCGAACGCGTACTTCAAACTTCTTCCTCTACGCGATCGCATCAGCCTCTTCGCGATCGCGTAGGCTAAATTTTCCAGGTCCCAATTTTCTTCTACGCGATTGCGTTCACCACCCACGCGATCGCGATAGCTTAATTTCCTGCAATTCCATGACAGCAAATCTGCTGTATTTTTCATCACAAAATGGTCCGTTTAACCCTCGGAATCACCCCCGAGGCCCCCAGGACCTCAACCAAAACCACCATCCTACTCCAAAATACGATACGAACTTGTTCCAATCATAAAAACACATCCTTAAACACGAAAATCATCAAATCAAGGCGGATTCAAGCCTAAGTTTCAACTAACACTTCCGAAACTTACATTCAATCAAAAACCCGACCGAACAATGTCCGAATGACCTAAAAATTTGCAGACATATCCAAAATCACCTAACGAAGCTACTGCAACTGTTGGAATTTCATTCCGACTCCCGGATCAAAATCTCACCTATCAACCGGATTTCGCCAAAATTCCAACTTCGCCAATTCAAGCCTTTTTCTACACCGGACCTTCAAATTCAATTCCGATCGCTCCCCTAAGTCACAAATCATCTCCCGAAGCTAACCGAACCACCGAAATTCACATCCGAGCCCTCTAACCACATAGTTAACTTCCGGTTGACTTTTCTGAAACAAACTTTTTCAAAAAGGCTATATGCCTTATTTTCAACCAGAATCAGTCCAAATTCACCCGATAGACTCTAATACTGATATAGAACATGAAACAACACAATAAGGGGGAAACGAGGCGGTAACTCTCGTGACGCCGGGTCGGGTCGTGACAATTTTAGCCCAAATCCATGGCGAGTGATTCCAAACCCTTAAACACGTGTTCCTCCTTCTCTCCTCTTTCCGTTTCTAAAGGTTTCTGACATCAAATATTCCACTTTCCTCTCATTCGCTCAAATTTGAAATATATCTCACGATTGAAAGGTTCTGAGAATGATTTGCTGGATGAGTGTGAGGTGTTGGATTGATTTTACTCAATTCAAGCCCCACATTCATCAGGGGTTCATTTTCAAAAAGGGCCTATTCCGATTTGGTAGAGGAGAGGATTTTCGGGGAAAAATCAATAGAGGGAAAAAGGTTCTAGGGTTCTTCAAATTTTCTTGGAGATTTCTTTCACTTGGTTTGGCATTTTTCAGAAAAAAAAAGAGTTCTCAAGAATAAGGTCTAATTAAGTAAAGTCCTCTGTTTCATTTTCGAAATTTTGGTTTGAAAAAATGGAGTTACACTGAAGCTCTGGGAAGTTGGATTCGCCAAGTTTGCTGGTGGTTTGCTATTCTTTGAGTTTTGAATTGCCATTGTGTTCTTGTTGGAATTTTGGCGTTGAAGCTTTGTAATTTCCTTCGATTCTATTATAAAAGAAATTTTCGATTTTAGGTTTGATATTTTTCCTTTTCTCTTATGTGACTCTGTTTTTGTTTAAGTATTCTTGAGCTATGAGATTCTGTCTAGAGTGGACTGTTTTATGCTGTGATCGAACTTCTTGTCGATGAATTTCTTCTCAATGGTATGATGTGTTTGAATACGTTCAATCAGTAAGAGTCACATTTGAGTAGTCGTCCTCAATGCTTTTTATGCTTTAACTGTTATTTTGGTGTCAAGTTTTCATTTGAGTCGAGATTTCGTCATTTTCAAATGAATGATTGTGTTCAGCTTTGTGATTGCTAAACGAGCATGAACCCGTGATGTTTATTCTCATGAGTTTCTTTAGATTCTTCTGCTATAGAAAGAGCAATCGCACGTCTTAAGGAAGTAAAAATGGCCTATCGAATTTCAAACAGGATTATGAGTCTAACTAGCCTGCTCTTGTTGATTATTAACTCATAACCATGATATTTATTGGAATTTTGTCTACATTAATGAGTGTTTAAGTTGAAATGATATGCTTGTGGTTGCAAATATGTTAGGATCATTGAATCTATTGAATGTGTTTGACGCATTTTAGCCAGAGCAATTGATTTTAAGAGCTTTGTCTATCCATGACTTCCTGATTCTTTTGGGAGTTAAGGATTAGTCACTTCACAAAATGAGTTCCTTGTGTGTTTTGCTAGCCACGAAATATTTTGATGTTCATACTAGTCTGATCATGTTAAATGCTTAGTTTCGACATGTTTGACTTGAGTTAGTTAGTCGTAAGATGGCTAAACGAGTCATGAATCACTAAAGTGCCATGTTCTCTGGTTTCACGACTATTTTAATGCATTCTGCTGGTTTGAAGTAGCTGAAGTTATTCTTGACAATATTTGTTCTTTGTGGCTTACTATGGTTGAGAGGATCATGGATTGTTCATGTTTTCTCAGCATGCTTTTTCTGTCAGTGAACCTTTTGCACAGGATTCAACATGAGAATTGTATAGTAGTACGACTTTATTTTCTTTGAAGTCAGTTTGTGTTTTTCCAGTCGAGCTATTGTGCCTTTGTGTCTTATTTCCCTAGCAGGCCCCTATTTTGCTTGGCTGATTTTAGGTTTAAATGTGACTATAGGGTAATAATAAGTAATGTGATAGTCTTTAATTCTAGTACAAAATTCACTGTTTAGAAGCCTGTCCCAGCAGCTTCAGAAGTTTTGACTCTTTCAGTGGTAAGAAAACCAACAGCATGCTTTGTTATGAGTTCTTTGGCATTTGTGCGATCTCAATTTTCAAAGTGATGTATCGCGTAATGACTAAATCAATACTTTGTCCCAGTTTTCTCCAAGTTTATACAGTTATGTCCAAATGCCATTTAGTTAACTGCACACAACTCTCTTGCATACGAAATGGTATTTCTGATGCTACACAGAGAACTTCCCATCATGCTTTATAAGTTGACCTCTGTCCAGTCCCCACGCCTAGATTCTTGCTAACATGTTCATGGATTGTTCTCATGTCAAAGAAATGTCCATGTATTCTCGAGTCATATCATTCTCCTCTTCTGTTATGATACTAGAACATGAAGATTTGAACTGATGCTTCTTTCTGAATTGATTTGTTCCTCTGGTTGGTTTACTGCAATGGTTGATATCCTGTTTCAACTTGCTCGTTCTCATTGACAACTAATTAAAGGAAGGCATGTTCAAATAGGTGTGAAGATGCCATGTATGGTAATGGAAGTATATTATTCTATTATGGTACTTTGAGATTAAAGTAGTGGTAAATTCGAATTTTTCCATCAGTTTCACATCGTCCAATCAAGAACGTCCGTAGTTTGCTTTAGTCGAGTATAATCCTTAGAATAAATTAAGGCATGCCGTGCCAAAAAAAATCTCAAAATGCACGACTCTCACTTGATTAGTTCTAATCCTTTAGAAATCAAGGTGTGTCATTTAGTTGAATTTTTCATGGCCCTCGCTAAGTTAAAAACGCGTAGTTGCTTTAGGCGCGTTATTTTAATAGTTTACCTTCCTAAACTCGGGTGTGCATTTATATGACCCAAATTCAAATCTCAACAACGTTAGATAAAATGTGTTGCGGATCGCGGGTGCATTTATATGACGTGAATCAATATGCATTTTTTGTAACGCTGAATCTTCCTAAAAATATTTAAATAAAAGCGGCTATAAAGTTAAAATTAAACCATAGGTTAAAACATATATTAAAATCAGATAATAGGCCAAATGTAACAATTGAGCGACCGTGCTAGAACCACGGAACTCGGGAATGCCTAACACCTTCTCCTGGGTTAATAGAATTCCTTACCCAGATTTCTGGTTTACGGACTGTAAAACAGAGTCGATCTTTTCCTCGATTCAGGATTTCAATCGGTGACTTGGGAAACCATTAATTATCCCAAGTGGCAACTCTGAACCTTTTAATAATAAATCTCGTTTTGGTTGTCCTTTAATTGGAAAAACTCCCTTATACCCTTCCAGGGTGTAGTAAAAAAGAGGTGTGACACTTATCAAAATTGCGCCCGATAGTAAAACCAAGAGACAGGTAAAGATTGTTCATTTACCTGGCAATATCAGAAGCGGTGGTAAACACGGTACTAGTAAGTGAAGACAAAGGTAAGTAGTCTCCGTTCTATTATGTTAGTAAATCGTTATTAGATGCTGAGACACGATACCCACATATAGAGAAACTTGCATTTATGTCATCAAGGAAGTTACGGCCTTATTTTCAATGTCATCCTATTTCTGTTATAACTGCTTTTCCACTAAGGAATATATTACACAAACAAGAATTGTCAGGAATATTAGCTAAATGGGATATAGATCTTAGTGAATATGATATTATATATCCGCCTAAAACTGCCATATAATCTCATATACTAGCAGATTTTAGATCGTACCTGATTCCTGAAGTAGAAAAAGAGCTACGAGTGTTCACCGGATCTAATCCGGGGACTTGGACCATGTTTACTGATGATTCTTCAAATGTTAAAGAATCAAGTTTGGGAATTGCTTTAATTCCACCTTTAGGAGAAGTTATAAGGCAAGCAATAAAGTGTTATCCAATTACTAACAATGTGGCAGAATATGAAGTTGTGATTGCAGGTATAGAGCTCGCGAGAGAGCTTGGTATTGAACAAATCATAAACAAAGCGACTCGCAAGTAGTAGTAAACCAAATTCAAGGAACTTACGTGGAAAGAGAAACATGAATGCAGGAGTTATTGAGGTAGTTCCATACTTGGAAAGTTGTACAAATAACCAGGGAAGAAAACGCAGAAGCGGATGCATTGGCAAGTCTGGCATTTGTGGCTGATTTGTCAAATGCAGAAAATGTAGTTGTGGTACACTTGTTTCATTCAGCCCTTGACCAAACCAATTATGAGGTAAATTTAATAATTTAATTTATGATTGGAGAAATGAGTTTGTCAATTCTTTGCTTCATGAAATTTTGCCCGAGGATAAAAAATCCCAATTGCTATGATTGAAAGTTGCTCAATACTGCCTAATAGGGGGAATATATATCAGAAAAATGTTTGGAGGACCTTTAGAACGGTTCCTTGGACCTTCACAAACTGAATATGTAATGAGAGAAGTACACGAAGGGCACTGTGGTAATCATGTTGGGGGAAGATTATTGGTAAAAGTACTAATAAGAGCAAGATACTACTGGCCAAAAATGGAAGATGAAGCAGACAATTTTGTAGCAAGGTGTGATAAGTGATAGCGATATGCAAATAATATGCATCGACCAGCAAAATTATTACTTTCAATTATATCACCGTGGCCATTCATGAAAATTGGGTTAGATATCGTAGTTCATCTGTCCCAATCCAAGGGAAAGGTATGATTTTTGTTAATTCTAACGGATTATTTCTCAAAGTGGGTAGAAGCAGGTGCCTTTAAACAAGTAAGAGAAAAGGAAGTTATGAACTTCATTTGGATAAATATAATATGTCGATTTGGAGTCCCAAAGGAAATCATTTGCGATAATGGGCCGCAATTCGTAGGTGCGAAGGTTACTGATTTTTTTAAAAGTTGGAAGATAAACAAATTACTTCGGCACCTTATCACCCTATAGCTAACATTCAAGATGAGTCAACTGTTGCGACCAAAACACTCCCGCAAGTGCACGTGATCATCAAGTAATAGAGTAGTGAGTAGAGTATCGTTCCCACGAAGACTTATGATTAACTGTTGACTAATTCAAACCCAATTACTTTATCTGTCCAAGATGTTTTTTCACAAAATCGAGATGTACTTGTTGTACTACATAACTATCAAGAAATAATCTAACTAGAGCAATTAACCAAACGAATAACAAGTTCAATTAACAAACAATATGAGAAGATATTCCAGGGTCACGGGCTAGTTGACAATCGTGTTGTGTTTTGGCTTAAAACGACTAATTGATTTATCTGGATTGTTGATTGACAGGGTTTATATTACTCATAAGAATCTATCGTGTTCTTACCAGCCTATTAAAGCTAACTCAATGCCTATATGTCTCTGGAATTAAGATTAACAAGAACACATTTACAATTCCTGTATTCCAACCAAGCAGGGCAATTGGGTATATGTTTATACCAATTGCGAATCCGTTCCCCGAGGCCCGGGTTCAAGAACCTGCTCTATTTAATTCTATATGAAATCTAGAATTCCCACTTTGGAGTTTAACTCTAGATTCGTAGATAGTATTTCACTGTTAGCTACTCAGCAAAATAATTAAAGCAGAATTAAATAAACAATCCAATTTCGTCGAATTAAACGTCAAACAACAACTTTCATATTTCACCCATAACCCCATAATAATGGGTTTTAGCTACTCATAACAACGTAAAGATAATCTATGAAAATATTCATCATGGAGAATTGCAAAAAAAAAAAAAAAGAACTATGATGTTTTTGGGTGATCTCTCACACTTGTGTTTCTTGCCCAAATACTCTCCAAAACAAATTTTCCCTAATATGGCCGAATTTCTACTTTTTATAAGGGTTTTACACCAAGTTTTCCCGACTTGCCATTTTAGTCCCTGGCTTTTCTGCTTTCTGCATTCTGCCGCGGTCCCACCGCGGTTACGACAGGACCGCGGCCAAATAGGTCCTCTGAATCTGCAGCTCTGCTCTGCCGCGGTACGGTCTGACCGCGACAGGCCAAGTTTAGCTCTGCTCTTGTCTCTTCACTTGGTGCATTTCGTGGGCATTGTTTGATTGGCCTTCTTTTCTCCGTAATTGATCCCAAACTTGCTCCATCGACTTTATTAGTTGGATATAGCATGCAAAGCATGAAAAGCACTAATCAGAGCATTTGGTTATCACTTTTTACCACAAAGGTATACAAAAATGTGGTTCTTTTAGGGTCCAATTATAGTATAATTCACCTATTATCAACACCCCACACTTAAATCTTTGCTCGTCCTCGAGCAAGTTGAACCACACTTCTAGGACTAATCGTTTGATGCATTACCCTTTTTATGTCACACCTGCTATTATGAAAGAACAACCTAAGCAGTGCAACAACCACACCTCAGATGAAGACTCTAATGCCATGCCACACTCATGCTTACTCTATCTACTCTAACAGAAGTGAAGACTTACTTTTTCTTCCTGAGTTAAAGGCCCTCACATCACATTTTTGAGAGAAGTTCCACACACATGAAATCAAACAACAAGGAACTGTAGATAGAAAGAATTCACTCACTCTCGGCAAAGAACATTCATATGCCACAGAGATACACCATAAGCTTGCCCTTAGTGTAATGCTCTACTAATCGAATTGCTCAGTCTAAGATCAATAAGGCTTCATTTGGTTGTAATGTAGGCGACGGGACGGGTATGATACATTTAGATATAAGAGTGACTACACCTCCCTAAGCACTTTAATACATACATTTTCTCAATTAAACCTCATCCTTATGTCACCTCAAAATTCCACCTTCATATCAATGTAACTACCTCATTCTTCTTTAAGCACACTTGCATCAAGAGCCACCATTTATCTAGGAGTTTTTATGCTTATTTTTTTTCTTTTCAAGTGGCTCTTCATTTTTCAAAACAGTGTACCTTTCTCCTTATTCAACTAGTTCCACTCAAAGGCTAACCCGACCACCCCACACTTTAACACTTTACAAGGTTCATAACAACTCAAGTGCTCATGAGAGGTGAAAAGGTTCAAATAGATGGTTAATTTAAACAAATGGGTAAGGCTTGTAATTTGGTTGCCAAATAAAAAGGATTATAGGCTCAAAGGGCTTAACTATGGTAATATGTACAAGTGGATTCATGAATATATAGGCTACACATAGAAATGCCTAAATCATCTCTAAGACCAAACAACTACTATTTTGCTTTGCACACACACGGGACAAGTTCTAGGTATCGCATGCAAGCACAGAATATGTGTATAACCTCACACACACTTGGCATGTAATTCATTCCAAATTAGTTTGTCGACACATTCACATAAGACAAGGTGTGCAAAATTAAGGCATAAGATTAAGAGTCTACACGCGAGCCTAGACGTCGCACACTCAAGTTCATTTTAAGTATTTGCAGGTATGGACACCACGGGATGAATTCTTGCCCAACCCTCTTAGCCCACAAGAGTCGTAAGGGTTCTAAAATCTATTAAAGAAAAATCTACCTAACCCGGTTCAAGCAAAAATCCTTGGAAAAGAACAGCGGTCAAAAGAAAAACCAAGGGGAATTACTACACTACCTAAAAAGAAAATAAAATAAAAAAATCTTTTTGGCTTTTTGATTAGACTACTTCCCTCAAGAATACTGTATAGGTGGTCCGTCATCAGGAAGAGTCTCCTAACTTTTCTAGTTTTTTTTTATCCGACCTTAACCCTCAAGAAACCCGTCGACAAGTGTCCGTCGTTGGGCTAAGTCGGTGACATCTAAGCTACATATACAACAACAACATATATACATAAATCATATATATACATACTCAAGTCTCCCACCCCACACACAAACAGTATGGCATGTCCTCATGTTATAAAACAATTAAAGAGCAGAAGGGTAAAAGAACTTCCCTGGTCATCATTCAGAGTCAGAGACGATGTTGGGATCCACGTGACAAGCCCTCCCTAAAGCACGGAACCAAGCCATCACCCGGCTCTCAGACCTGGCCTGCCATCTAGACATGGCATTTAAACGAACATGCAGTCCATCTACCGAGGAGCGAAGTTCGGCCACGTCTTCCTCCACAGAAGGAAACAAGGGTCGGCTGGAGTATGATCTAGAGAAATCTGCCCTAGTTCGGAGTTACCGTGAGGATCCAGCTGCATCATAAGACCTCCTGGGTGGTGCCATGGGTGCTGGGGCATCATCATCGTCATCCAGGTCAATATGTGTAGGGGAATATTTGCCCACTTTGATCTTCGACGCTCTGAAAGCTTTTTTTAGGGGTAAAGTGCCATCCATAGGATTGACTGTAACATCAACCAACATACATAACCACGTCACAAGTGAGGGGAAGTAAAACCCCTTAGTCATTAGAGGCGATCGGAGAATCATTTCATCTCTAATGATTTTAGCAACATCAACGTCCTTCCTGGTCACGAAGCACGAAACCAGTAGAGCCCGCAAGCTGTTCACATCTGTTATGTTGCCCGTGGGCAACAATCTGCTACAAATCATGGTGAACCAGTACTTACCTTCCTATGTGAATGACTTGGAATGCAAGGTCATCTTTTCCTGAATCCAAACTGGCCATTCCCCTAAGCATATGGACTCAATCAAAGTGTCCCAATTGACCCCCGGAGAATTGTGGTAATAATCATTGTCACCAGTGAACGGCGGCAGCTGCAGGACCTGGCGAATTTTCTGGACTGAGGCATCTACTACTTGGCCCCGCACAATCACAGATCGGCACATATGTTCCGGGTAGTTCACATAGAACTCCCGAACTATCATTGGGTTTGCCGTGTCAAGTTCATCGAACAAGTACTCCATCCCTCTACGGTGGATTTCCTCGTACATGTCCGGCTTTTCAACGCGGAGAGAGACCCTATCAATACCAATCTCCGGGACAAAGCTTTTAGTGGCTTTCACATGAAACCTGTCCCGGGCCTCCTCGGACGTGAACTGGGTGGCATCATAAGTGGGCACGTCGGAAGTGCTTTTCGAGTTTCTTCACTTCTTACGTGTAAGGCCCGTTGAAATCCCTACTCGAAAACCCGGATCCCGTGGTGCCAAGTTAGGAGCATGTGTTAACTTTATCTGTCCAAACCCAATTACTTTATCTGTCCAAGATGTTTTTTCACAAAATTGAGATGTACTTGTTGTACTACCTAACTATAAAGAAATAATCTAACTAGAGCAATTAACCAAACGAATAATTCTCTTTGTCATTTCTGGGGTTATCATCCTCGACTTCCCTCATCGAGCTGATCATTAACCTGAAATCGAAAGATCTTAGGCAAGAAAACATGTGAAAGGTATTGTGCATTGAAGTGACGAAACTAGCAAGAAAATAATCACTATTACTTTTAGCCCCACGGTGGGCGCCCAATTATTTACCATAAAATGGTAACAATAATTAAATTTGTAAATGCAATTAACAAATAATATGAGAAGATATTCCAGGGTCACAGGCTAGTTGACAATCATCTTGTGTTTTGGCTTAAAATGACTAATTGATTTATCTGGATTGTTGATTGACAGGGTTTATATTACTCATAAGAATCTCTCGAGTTCTTACTCATCTATTCAAGCTAACTCAATGCCTATATGTCTATGGAATTAAGATTAACAAGAACGCATTTGCAATTCCTGTATTCCAACCAAGCAGGGCAATTGGGTATATGTCTATCCCAATTGCGAATCCGTTCCCCGAGGCGCGGGTTCAAGAACCTGCTCTATTTAATTCTATATGCAATCTAGAATTCCCACTTTCGAGTTCAACTCTAGATTCGTAGATAGTATTTCACTGTCAGCTACTCGGCAAAATAATTAAAAGCAGAATTAAATAAACAATCCAATTTGACAAACCAATTTCATCGAATTAAACGTCAAACAACAACTTTCATGTTTCACCCATGACCTCAGAATAATGGGTTTTAGCTACTCATACAACGTAAAGATAATCTATGAAAATATTCATCATGGAGAATTGCAAGAAAAAGAAGAAATAAAGAACTATGATGTTTTTGGGTGATCTCTCACACTTGTGTTTCTTGCCCAAATACTCTCCAAAACAAATTTGCCCTAATATGGCCAAATTTCTACTTTTTATAAGGGTTTTACACCAAGTTTTCCCGACTTGACACTTTATTCCCTGGCTTTTCCGCATTCTGTCGTGGTCCCACCGTGGTTACACTAGGACCGCGGCCAAATAGGTCCTCTGAATCTGCAGCTCTACTCTACTGCAGTCCTACCGCGGTTACGGTCTGACCGCGGCAGGCCAAGTTTAGCTCTGCTCTTGTCTCTTCACTTGGTGCATTTCGTGGGCATTGTTTGATTAGCCTCCTTTTCTTCATAATTGATCCCAAACTTGCTCCATCGACTTCATTAGTTGGATATAGCCTGCAAAGCATGAAAAGCACTAATCAGAGCATTTTGTTATCACTTTTTACCACAAAGCTATACAAAAATGTGGTTCTTTTAGGGTCCAATTATAGTATAATTCACCTATTATCAACACTCCACACTTAAATCTTTGCTCGTCCTCGAGCAAGTTGAACCACGCCTCAAGTATGAGTTCTTAGGCCCTAGTTCAACTTTGTCCGTTATTCATTCCTCTTGTATTACTAACATGCAAGTTGATGCCATATTGGCGGTGATTCAAAAGTGAAAGAAGGCAATTGGATGGACCTTAGCTGATATTTGGGGGATAAGCCTCGTATTATGTATGCATAAGATTATTTTTGAAGATAATGCAAAGCTCTCCTTGGAACATCAAAGGAGGCTGAACAAGGCAATGCAAGAAGTTATAAAAAAGGAGGTGATCAAGTGGTTGGATGCCGGGGTTGTGCACCCCATCTCTGATATCTCTTAGACTTTATCAGTGTAATGTATGCCGAAGAAGGGTGGCAAGACCATGGTTGCATATTCGCAAAATGAGTTGATTCCTATCAGGACTGTCACCGGGTGGAGGGTACGCATGGACTACCGCAAGTTTAATAAAGTGACCCGTAAGGATAACTTTCCTGTGCCTTTTCTTGATCAGATGTTAGATCGACTTACTGGGTATGCCTTCTACTATTTCTTTGATGGTTATTCTAGATACAACCAAATCTTGATTGCTCTGGAAGATCAGGAGAAGACCACATTCACTTGTCCATCTGGCACCTTTGCCTTTTTTAGGATGCCTTTTTTGTTGTGTAATGCACCGGCTACATTTCAGCAGTGTATGATGGCCATTTTTACCGATATGGTGGAAGATATTTTGGAGGTGTTGAAAGACAACTTTAGTGTTGTGGGTCATTCATTTGATTAATGTTTAAAGATCTTGATAGTTGGTGGAAGAGGGCATAATTCTTGGGCATAAAATTTCAAAGCATGCTATAGAGGTGGATAAAGGAAAAATTGATATGATTTCAAGGCTCCCTCCCCCTACCTCTGTCAAGGGAGTTAGAAGTTTTCTTGGGCATGCGAAGTTCTACCAGAGATTTATCAAAGACTTTTCGAAGGTAGTGAATCCCTTATACAAGTTATTGGAAAAAGATGCCAAGTTCGTGTTCGATAAGAGATGTATGCAAGCCTTTGAAATTCTCAAGCACAAGTTGACAACCACTCCTATTATTGTCCCACCAAATTAGAGCTTACCTTTTGAGCTCGTGTGTGATGCGAGTGATGTTGCGGTTGGCGGGGTTTTGGGTCAAAGAGTGAACAAAATGTTTCTTCCGGTGTACTATGCGAGCAAAATAACGAATGATGCTCAATTGAACTACACGGTGGCTGAGAAAGAGCTTTTGGCTATTGTGGCTCTGATGGTAAACAACTTCCACTTCCAACCAAAAGGTTGTGAGTTCGAGTCTCCCCAAGAGCAAGGTGGGAAGTTCTTGGAGGGAAGGATGTCGGGGGTCTATTTGGAAACATCCTCTCTACCCCAGGGTAGGGGTAAGGTCTGCGTACACACTATCCTCCCCAGACCTCACTATGTGAGATTATACTGGGTTGTTGTTGTTGTTGTTGTTTGCGATGGAGAAATTTCGGCCGTATCTCATAGGTGCCAAGGTCATAGTCCATACCGATCATGCCGCACTCCGGTACTTGATGATGAAGAAGGATTCCAAAGCTAGACTGATGCGATGGGTCTTGTTACTTCAAGAGTTTGATTTGGAGATTTGGATCGGAAGGGTAGTGAAAACTAAGTGGCGGACCACTTGTCCCGCTTGGAGGAGGAGGGGAGGCCTCGTGATGGCCTAGAGATCAATGCTTTATTTCCCGACGAACAACTCCTTTTGGTGTCGGTGAATGGTATGCCATAATTTGCGGAGGTTGCTAATTTCCTTGTGACTGGTATAATCCTGTGTAAGCTCTCTTCTAGCCAAAGGAAGAAGCTCAAACATGATAGTTTGGATTTCTATTTGGATGAGCTGTACTTATTCAAGATTTGCACGGATGGTGTGATTCGCAGATGTGTCCCGTAGGAGGAGAAATTGAGTATCTTAGAGGCTTTTCATTCCTCTCCCTATGGTGGCCATCATGGCGGGGCGAGGACTGCTTCAAAAGTTCTTAGCTGTGGGTTTTATCGGCCAACTTTGTATAAAGATGCAAGTGAACTTGTGAAGAGGTGTGATGAATGTCAAAGAGCGGGTGGAATTTCGAAGAAAGATGAGATGTCTCTCAATACCATTCTTGAAGTTGATATTTTTTATGTATGGGGCATTGATTTTATGGGCCCGTTTATTAGCTCGTGTGGGAACACATACATTTTTGTGGCGGTTGACTATGTTTCAAAGTGGGTGGAAACCATGGCTTTATCCAACAATGAGGCCTGGAGTGTTGTTGCATTTCTCAACAAGAGCATTTTTACAAGGTTTGGCACTTCTCTTGCAATCATAAGTGATGGGGGTCTCATTTTTGTAATAGAGCTTTTGACACTATGCTTGCAAAGTATGGTGTCAATCACAAAGTTTCTACTCCTTATCATCCTCAGGCGAGTGGCTAAGTTGAAGTCTTAAATAGGAAAATCAAGAGTATATTGTCAAAGACGGTCAATGCAAATAAAACCGATTGGTCAAAGAAGTTGGATGGTGCTCTATGGGCTTATATGACTACTTACAATACTCCGATTGGTATGTCTCTGTACCGGTTGGTATTTGGGAAAGCTTGCCATCTACTGATTGAGTTAGAGCACAGGGCCATATGGGCTTTGAGGAAATTGAATCTTGAATGGGATGTGGCAGCAAATCTTTGTGTGGAGCAGCTTAATGAACTTGATGAATTCTGATTCCATGCCTACTCTAGTTCGTCCTTGTACAAGGACAAGATGAAGTACTTTCATGATAAATATGCTCGTGGCAAGGAGTTCAAAGTGGGTGATTTGGTTCTCTTGTTCAACTCTCGGTTACGTCTATTTCCGGGAAAGCTTAAGTTGAAATGGAGTGGACCTTTTGAAGTGGTGTTTGTGACTCTATTTGGTGCACTTGACTTGAAGAACAAAAATGGGGAGGTTTTCAGAGTTAATGGGAACAAGGTCAAGCACTACCTAGGCAAGATTGATGACAGCCACGTGGTGGCAGTGCTCCATCTAAAGTGATTTGATGGTAACCAGCGTCGTGCCGCGACGTTAAATCAGGCGCTTCTTGGGAGGCAACCCATGTGTCTTTCTTTTTTGTTTTTATTTGATTTTCTTTGTAGAATAGGATTTTTTTTTGGACTATCTGGTTGTGAGTTGATGTAGGATTGTTTTGATGCAGTGCAGGACTAAGTTGGAAAAATGATCACTCTCTGAAGTTTGCTATGCGGACCGCACTTTATTTTGTGCGGCCGAAAAGGCCTTAATGCGGGGGAAAAAATTCTATGCGGACCGCATAATTGATTGGTAGAAAGTGAGGAGTCTCTTAAGTTTTCCACTGCGGCCGCAATGCATTTTGTACAGTCCTCAGTGGACCATTGCAGCCGCACTGCATTTCTTGCAGTTCGGAGTGGCCACCCTCCCAGTGCTTCATGTTTCTGAGTACCACGGACCACGGTGCCATTTTTGTGCGGTCCGACATGGGTAGGTGAGATAGGTCCCAGGTCCTTTTTCTATAAATAGGACCTGAGGCCCTTAGTTTGAACTTTTCGACCCTTTGCATTCAAAAGATAAACAAATCACTATTCATCCCTCTAATTGCACGAATTCAACTGCTAGGTCTAGATTAATTAACATTGCATCTCACTTCTGGTAACTTTAATTCCTTCTTAGTTGCTTAATTTTGCTATTTTCTTTTAACTCTTATTTTTCGTAGTTTTTCTTCTTTTTCTTCATGTTTTTCTTTCAAATATATAGCATAGGTTTGTTTAATCATGTTTAACTTAGGACTAGTTAGTTAAAACACTGTTTCAACACCTAGGGAATCAATATTAGGTGAAAAATTTGACTAAAAATGTGAAAAATTTGAACCCTAGGTTGGTATTGCTATTGAGTACTCATCGCGGACCGCGTTGGATTTTGTGTGGTGTGCGGTGCTTCTATGCGGTCCGCAATGCTATTTTGTGCGGACCGCAGTGATGAAAAGTTCTGAAAGCTGATAAGTGAGGACCGCGACCACAATGGATTTTGTGCGGTCTGCCGTGCCTCGATGCGGACCTCAATGCATTTTGTGCGGTCAGTGGTAGCTGCTTTGTGGCCGCACTTCATTTTGTGCGGTCCGCGATCTGCAACTTCTAAATGTCTGCAATTTTTCTACAATGCTTCACTGAATCTGCTGATAATAACAAGCATAGACTGTATTCTCTTGCAGATAATGGTGAAATTACGAGGCAGAGGTGATAAACAAAAAGGTAAAGGAGAGTCCTCCCGGGGTAGGGGATGAGGCATGATAAGATCGATCCCGCAAGCCCAGCAAAACATCAAAAACACCAGGAGGCTCAAAAAGGCTGCTGATAGAGCTATTGACAAATTCGGGAGGGAATATGAGCCTTCCCGGGAGTCATCTTACTCAAACTCCGCACTAGAGTATGTTCCTAATTGGCCTGAGAGGAACAGATTGAGGGATACACCATCGGTCTCTCCCTCTGCCCAAGCATCAGTATGCATATCTTCTGAGTCGTCTGAGGGCTCAGCTACAGGCAGTGACAATGAATATACCACCTGACCTACAACTTCACTGTCCAGGGAAGGGCCTATAGAAGAAGAAGGAGAAGAAATAGGAGGGGGTGAGCCCCAAGTGGGAGGAGTAGATAGAACTAGGAACCCGGAGGCATGGCAAGATAGATTTTTAAGTGAGGTGGCCCACCACAAGTTCAGAGAGTGGTGGCTGTCACACCTCCTTTTTCACTACACCCTCGGAAGAGGGATATAATAAAGGGAGTTATTTCCAACTTGAAGTGACAATCGAAGCAGGATTATATTATTAAAAGATCCAGAGTGGCCACTTGAGATATTTATGGTGTCCCAAGTCACCGGTGTAAATCCAAAATCAAGGAAAGATTGATTCTGTTTACAGTCCGCGAACCAGAAATCCAGGTAAGGAATTTTGTTAACCCGGGAGAAGTTGTTAGGCATTCCCGAGTTCCATGGTTCTAGCATGGTCGCTCAACTGCTATATTCGGCTTAATTATCTGATTTTAAATAATTATGAACCTATGTGCAAATTTTAACTTTGACCGCTTTTATTCATTTTAACTGGGAAAGTGATGTACGATTATGGGAGTTCTGTGGAGAGAAGTAACATCGGGGAGGGTCATTTGGTGCACAAGGATATCCACGGGGACGATGTCGAGGCTGGAACTGTTGATCGAGACTGCCCGGCGGATCATCTTTTCTATTTCTCTTTCTTCCACCCAAACTTATTGGGATGTTGTAAATGTTTTTCGAACAACTCATGATTTTGCCTGACTTGATTCCCTCTTCTACTAGCTCCCCCATTTTTAACACATCATTAAAAGGCTTACCCAAGGCCGGGATCAAATTACTTAAGTAGGTGGGCCCTTGGGCTTGTAGGAAAAGCTAAACCATTTCTTCTTCACCAATCGGGGTACTGACTCGAGCAACTTGCTCCCTCCATCTGAGCCCAAATTCCCTAAAGCTTTCCTCCGACTTCTTTTCTATTTTAGATAGGGAGGAGCAGTCTGGGGTAACGCCAGATTTGTATTGAAAGTATCGAACAAAATCTTGAGCCATGTCACCCAACGTAAGCCACTTACCAACATCTTGATGAGTATGCCAGTCCAAAGCTACCCTAGTCAGGCTCTTACTAAAATATGCCATCAACAAGTCATCTTTCTCTCTAATGCTTCTCATTTCACTGCAATAGACCCTAAAGTGGGCTACCGGATCTCCAGACCCATCATTCAAGTTAAATTTTGGCACTTTAAATCCCATGGGCAGGCGAACATCTGGGGACACAGACAGTTCTTTGTAAGTCATGCTACCCTGGTCTCCCCTTCCTTGCTTGTTCTTTAAGGATTGTTCTACGCCTTTCAGCTTCAAGGATATCTTATCTCGCCCTACTTTTCTTGTAACCTTTTCATTTTCAGCATGAAGCTCTTCTCGAGGGCTCTTCTTGTATAAATCAAGAACCTTGTGGGCAACCTTTGAGGGTTAATATTGGGCATCATGTGCTTTGAATGTGTATTCATTGTTGGGAGTAGTGGATATGACAGGAGGGCAATTTTGGGGAGATGAGATACTAGGGTGGTTGAGAAAGTTGTGATAAGCGGGTGTATATGGAGAGTATGGAGGATCATTCGGCACCATGACCAGAGTTTGGATAAAGGTAGCATCTAGGAAGCTAGGTAGTGGGTGTGGTGCCTTCCCAGTCATCCAGGCATGATATATGTCTGTCATGTGTTGTCTTAACATCTTTACCTCTTTAACCAGCCCATTGTCCTGTTCAACCAGCTGCTTTCGGGCACCGGTATCAACTAAATCAGTTCTATTGTTGTCCGCCGTTACCTTTTGACTTTATGTTGTGGAGAGGAGTTACTACTTTGAGAACCACAAACCAACCACCCTTCTTTTATGAATATAACAAAATGAAGCCATCACGTTAGCGTTAGGGCATTTAAAAAAAGATAATCTCACTTTATGTGCAATGCACCTAGCCACAGTTATTGGTTCTAAAATGACTTCGAGGGTATAAAGGTGAGTTGGCATCATCCCAATTGTGCATTTCAACCTTCTCCTTAATTTTCTTTACTCGCACTTCTTAGCTCGCTTATTTTCTTTCCCCTTTTTCTTTCTGATTATCGCTCTTTTTGTTTTCCTCTCATTTCTCACATCCCACAATTTCACCCTCTTTTTCTTTCCTTTTTGTCCTTTTTTTCCTTTTCCTTTTAATAAAAAAATAATTCGATCGAACCCAACGTAGGTTGCCTACGTATCATGACCCCGCATGAATCAGATCTTTGCGTAATTCTGGAAGATCGAGAATAAAGTAAACAAACTGACATTCTCTTTTTTTTTTCTTTTTCTTTTTCTTTAATGACTACTCTGATGAGAAAAGAAAATAAAAGAAGCAAATCCTTTTTTTTGAATTTTGTAGACTTAATGTTATATGACCTATTCTAAACTCAAGCTTAACGACCATGTTTTTTTCTTTTTTTTTCCTTTTGAAACAAATACTCTGTTAAGGAAAAACTCTAGAAGAGAAAGATATTTTTTGATTTTTTTAAGAAGAAAATCTAAAGAATAAACCACAGAAAAATATTTTGGATTTTCATTTGATATCGTGATGCAAGATTTCGAAACAAGCAATGAAGAAGATAAAACAAAATGTGTTTGAATTTCAATTTTGATTGCCTAAAGAAGAATTTCTAATGATAAACAGAAGATAAAGTATGTTTTTTTTTATGTACAATATCCTAAAGTTCTAATGAAAATAAAAAGAATTTTTTTTCATTTTTCACTAATTTCCCCAAGAAACACCTCAAAAGAAAATCTTTTTGGATTTTGGAATTAATATCTTAAAGAAGGCTTTTAAAGAAGTACTAAAAGAAAATTCTCTTTTTCGAATTTTGGTCCTAATATAGTAGAGAAAATATAAAAATAATTTTTATTTTGATATTAATTGCCTAAAGGAAAAACAATCTCAAAGGAATTTTTTTTCATTTCTAGAATTAATATTCTAAGGAAAACTTATAACGAAAACGCAAAATTTATTCTCTTTTTTTTTTTTTTGGATTTTTGACTTGTAACACATGTCCAAATACAAAATAAGAAATACAATAACAAAAGACTAGGCAAACTTAACTAGACTATTACAAACTCTAACATCACCTACAATACGGAATAGTACTAAACATGACTAGAAACTAAAACATGAACAATTGACTCAAAAACATAAAAAGGCTCCTCGAGCAGCTCCTGAATGCAGTGATTCTGGGGTATCTATCATGCTCAAACTCCGGTAAGTAAATTCACACCTGTATGAGAAAACTTAAACCAACACTATGTGAGACAATAACATTCCCTATTAGACACATGCAAGACATGGTTGCGATTATTTTTGCAAAATGACTTATTTAACCAAAAGGTGGCTAGAAGTGCAAAATTTGACTTAGACCCCGCAAAGCCAAGAACCTAAGATTTACTAGAAAGACCGGACCCTATGTGGTTTGCCTACGTATCATGCCCCGAGAGACGAGAATCAGGTATGCGTAGTTCGGGAAGATTTGATGCGGTTAAGAATAAAAAAAGCAACTAATTTAGAGAAAATATGTTTTTTATTTTCCCTGAAAATGATGAAACATGTAAACTCTTTTTGGTTTTTCTTTTTCCCCCTTTTTCTGATTTTTGATTTTTAAATATGATAAGAAGTGCAAAAAAATTTTTTTTTTGAATTTTTTCATGTTTTTTTTGTCTTTTTTTCTTCTTTTTCTTAATAAAAACATAACTAGACCCTACTTGCTTTACTTTCAAACTTCGCCCTATTTTTTCTTTCTTCTTTTTTCATTTGTCCTCAACTATCATTGGTCCACTAAATAACCCTTTTAGCCTTGGAAAAATGCAACATGTAACACATAGAATGTATGAAGATGGTCTGTTATTTTGGGTACACCTGTCCTAGACGGACCCAACCCCTGTGTTGAGTCCCCTAAGTCAAATGCACATGATAAAAACAAGCATTCCTACTAGGGATCTGGCATGAGGCTGAGTTATTCTAGGTTCAAAACCCGGGCATTTGTTCTAGACTTGTGTACCCGAGCAGACAACTCGGGCCGAGGAGAGGGCTACGTACCGGGAACCAAAAGGCCATCCGGCTTAGTGACTTGTCCGAGCCTCTTTCTTATTTAATGGTATGATTCTAATAGAATAGGGAGTCTCGACCAACAAGCACATCCCCAAAGATGAGAAGAGAAGGGTTTCATAGCAGTCTATATACAATTAGGATAATATCAAAGTAGTGAAAGAGAAACATTTAGCATATCAGGCCCAAACATATAATAAAATCGGTCTCTCCCTCTGCCCAAGCATCAGTGTGAATATCTTCTGAGTTGTCTGAGGGCTCAGCTGCAGGCAGTGACAATGAATATTCCACCTCACCTACAGCTTTACTGTCCAGGGAGGGGCCTGTAGAAGAAGAATGAGAAGAAGTAGGAGGGGGTGAGCCCCAAGTGGGAGGAGTAGATAGAACTAGGAACCCGAAGGCATGGCAAGATAGATTTTTAAGTGAAGTAGCCTACCACAAGTTCAGAGAGTGGTGGCTGTCACATCTCCTTTTTCACTACACCCCCGGAAGAGGGATATAATAAAGGGAATTATTTCCAACTTGAACTGACAATCAAAACGGGATTATATTATTAAAATATCCAAAGTCACCACTTGAGATATTTATGGTGTCCCAAGTCACCGGTGAAACTCCAAAATCGAGGAAAGATTGACTCTATTTACAGTCCGCGAACAAGAAATCCGAGTAAGGAATTTTGTTAACCCGGGAGAAGGTGTTAGGCATTCCCGAGTTTCGTGGTTCTAGCACGGTCTCTCAACTGCTATATTCAACTTAATTATCTGATTTCAAACAATTATGAACCTATGTGCAAATTTTAACTTTGACCATTTTTATTTATTTTTTAGAGAAAATTGCAACGTTATTAAAATACGTCTCGAACCACGTCACATAAATGCACCCGTGGTTTTTGACATATTTTAACATCGTTGAGATTTGAATTTGGGTCACATAAAAGTGCACCCAAGTTTAGGAAAGTAGATTATTAAAATACGCGCCTAAAGCAACTACGCGTTTGCAATTTGCGAGGGCCATGAAATTTGCTAAATGACATGCTTCTAATTCTAAGGTTGAATTAAATCTAATTAAAACGAGGGCCACGCAATTGACATTTTATTTTGGCGTGGCGCACCTCAAATTATTCTAATTTAAGGCTTCTATACTTATTCAGGAAGGCCATAATTGTTTGTATTATTGGAATGGCTCTCCTCAAATTCTTAACGGAACTTGATTAAGGAAATGGAAAACCTGACAGTTCACGAAGGATTTTATTGAAGTCCAAACTAAAAGAAAGTGAGCCAAAGGACCTTTAGGTCTTCAACAAATTCTAGGGAAAAAAAGTAAATTAACCATCCAATTTTATGAACATAGCAGCACCCATATACTACCAATTATGAGACAGCAAATTAAGGGGAACTTCATAGCTTGAAATGTCTGATGTAGTCTATTTTAATAGGTTTTCACAGCAGTCCAACCAAGCAAATTGCTATCCAAATTTCATAACATTACAAATTGGCTACAATAAAAGAACCTATTTATCAAGCTAAGACTCAAGCAAACAGTGCACCACATCAAGCTAAGAACAAATATAAGTAATCAAGACTGAATTATCGAAACGAGCTAAGGTTATGCCTCAGAATTATTTTTCATTTTCCATTCACTAAATCAAACTTCACAAACTGTTGAGTCTCAAGAGTTGGTACCTGGAAATTGAAAAGGAAAACAAGGGTGAGGGAACAACAGAGCAGTAGCAAGATCCAGCACCAACAATACCAAATCGAACCAGAAAAGGTAAGTATGAAGCAGTGGAAAAAGTCTCAATTGAACAAAACCAAGCAACTTTACCCCAAACTTTAAACACCCAAATTCAATCCGCTCTAGATACAAGAATCGGTAATAATTTCGGGATCAAAACTTCAAAAATCTTCAAAAATGTTCAATAGAACAGTGATTATTTTAACAATTCAGCCGTCTTTTGTTATTTTCAGAATTTTTTATCTCTTGGCTCTGCCTTCTAATGCAAGAAAAGGGTGCCTTTATAGGCAAGCTAATAGGGCAACCTTTCAGATTTTATTTTTAACCTTAGGTCCCTGATTTTATGACTTGTTTCCCATGTTAACCTACCAAAAGACTGAAATTTAAAGAGAACCCCCCACTAGAAGCTTCCTAGGCAGTTACCAGTAGATTTTCTTAAACAAATACCTAAACTACCCTCCAATATCCCTGTTATTTAACCAGATAGCCGAAACGGGTATGGGTCAAATTGACCCTGGGCTGAATTAACTCAAACCCAGCCCAAACCATGATTCTGAACCTAATGCATGAACCCCAAGCCCAAATACAATCGAAAGCAAATTTAACTGAAGAAGAATACAACGAGAAGCAACTTGAACCATTTCAAAATTCAATTAATAAACTAGAATTAGCGGGATTAACAAGTCGAAACTATCCTAATTAATAGACTAAAGGGTTTAAGTTAACATGCCTAACAAAATGACCCCTAAGAAACTAAAAAAAACAGAAAAGGAATTCATAAGAAGAAACAGAAGATGGGGCGACAAATGGAGAGAAAAGAGAAAAACTAAATTAAAAGAAGAGGGAAATACCTAATAAATGCCTCGGACCATAACAGAGGTGACAACCCTTCGAATCTTCATGTTCTTGGCTCAATCCGAGACTAATTGTGTGTTTTTCATCAAAAAAAAAAATAATCTCATAATGAACCTAAAACTTCGACGAAAACTTGAATTAGAGAAATCTGGAATTTTAGGGTTAAGTTTGATTCCAGATTCGAGAAGCTTGGACCACATTCGAGGGAACTTGACCCGGGATTTAGGAAGAGGGGGTCAAGAAAGCTCTAGGTTGTATATTTGGTGGTGAACGGAGCCGTTTATGGCCACGCCGCCGGCGGAGCAGCAAGGGGTTTGGGGGCGGCTATGTTGTCTCTAGGGTTTCTATGATAGAGAGGAAATTAGTGAGAGGAGATGGGGGGGATTTTCAGACACTAATATACTAAGCAGAACCCACTTTAGGGCCGTTGGATCAAAAGATCCTCGACGACCCAGATTAAATCAAATCCAAGATGGGGTCGTTTGGTTTCCACTGGAGACAGACCGGGTAAAATGGGGTGGAGCTGGGCCGGTTTGAAGAGGGGAACGTTTGGGCTTGAAAGAATTGAAGTGATTTGGCCCAAAAGCTTAATTTTTAATTCCCTTTATTTTTTTTAATTGAACTAAAATCTTAATTAATTCCTAAAAACCTAATTATCTTTAAAACAATAATTAAACCTAAATGATAATTAACACAATTAATTAAAAAAGAACAAATTAAAAGAAAAACTTCTAAAAAACAAAGTTAAAATTAAAAGGTGCAAATTAAACTATTTTTGTGATTTTCCTTTTTTTATAAAATAACTCAATTAATTAATTAATCCTAAAAATATCAAATTAAATCCTAAATGCAAATGCATATATTTTGTATGCAAACAATTACCAGTAGATGCCACGAAAATCCACAAAATTGCAAACACTGAAAGAATTTTTTTTTTAATTTATGGGAGTAATTCATATAGGGCAAAATTCACGTGCTCACAGCTGCCCCTCTTTACTCAGAAACACGAAGAATTTTCATGCAAAGATAAGTGAGCGGACACGAGCGATTTTTGCCCATTCGAATACTCCGTGGGAGGCATTTTTGAAAGATTTGACCGCACCCTGCTTCTGAGGTTGCCTACATATCCTTGGCTAAAGAGGAATCAGGTCAGTGTAGTTCAGGAAGGTCTGGTAGCTGTGACTACCATGAAGCTGTAATTTCACCATTGTTGCTGCTGCTGCTACTGCTTACTGAACCCCCTTATTACACCATATCAAAATAAAGAGAAGCTAGACTAAGCTATGATCTATGAATTACAGAAGATCCTATCTATATCTTCAAACTTGCTTCTGGTGGTTCCTGTTGCCTTGTTGACTTGTATTCTCCCGGTGAAATCCCTTTGTTGCCTCCTTGAATTGTAATTTGAGATGTGTTCCCTTTCTCCAGGTGGATGCCTGACTGCCAACTACACTTTGAGATGTTTTCCCTTTCTCCAAGTGGACACCTGACTGCTGAACTTGAATTGTATTTGGGATGTTGATCCTTTCTCCAGGTGGGCACCTGATTGCCGAACTGGAAATGTATCCCCATGATCTCCACGCGGGCTCCTGATTGCTGAACTTGAAATGTATTCCCATGCTCTCCAGGCGGGCTCCTGATTGCTGAACTTGAAATGTATTCCCATGCTCTCCAGGCGGGCTCCTGATTAGTGAACTTGAAAATGTATTCTCATGCTCTCCAGGCGGGCTCCTGATTGCTGAACTTGAAATGTATTCCCATGCTCTCCAGGCGGGCTCCTGACTGCTAAACTTAAATGTATTCCCATGCTCTCCAGGCGCGCTACTGACTGCTAAACTTGAATGTATTCCTGTGCTCTCCGGGCGGGCTCCTGACTGCTAAACTTGAATGTATCCCTGCTCTCCAGGCGAGCTCCTGATTGCTAAACTTGAATCTATTCCCATGCTTTCCAGGCGGCTCCTGACTACTAAACTTGAATGTATTCCCTGCTCTTCAGGCGGGCTCCTGACTGCTAACTTGAAATGTATTCCCTGCTCTCCAGGCGGGCTCCTGACTTCAACTTGAATGTATTCCCTGCTCTCCAAGGGGGCTGCTGACTGCAAACTTGAAATGTATTCCCTGCTCTCCAGTTGGGCTCCTGACTTCAACAAAATAGACAAAAACAAAGAAAATTTATGCCCCAGTTTGGGTATTTGGGCATATATGTAAGTGTAAAATGAACCAAATTACCAAATATCAATAAGAACTTGAAAGCTAAAACTCAAAATGTACTCCCTTGTTCTCTAGGCGGGCTCCTGATTGCTGACTTAAAATGAATTCCCTGCTCTCCAAGCAGGCTCCTGACTGCTGAACTTGAATGCATTCCCTGCTCTCCAGGCTGGCTCCTGACTCCAACTTGAATGTATTCCCTGCTCTCCAGGCGGGCTCTTGACTGCTAACTTGAAATGTATTCCCTGCTCACCAGGCGGGCTCCTGACTGCTAACTTGAAATATATTCCCTACTCTCCAGGCGGGCTCCTGACTTCAACAAAATAGACAAAAACAAAGAAAATTCCTGCCCCAGTTTGGGTATCTGGGCACATATTTAAGTGTAAAACGAACCACATTACCAAATATCAATAAGAACTTGAAAGTTAAAACTCAAATTGTACTTCCTTGTTATCTAGACGGGCTCCTGACTGCTGACTTGAAATGTATTCCCTGCTCTCCAGGCGGGCTCCTGACTGTTGAACTTGAATGTATTCCCTGCTCTCCAGGCGGGCTCCTGAATCCAACTTGAATGTATTCCCTGCTCTCCAGGCGGGCTCCCGACTGCTAACTTGAAATGTGTTCCCTGCTCTCCGGGCGGGCTCCTGACTTCACTTGAATGTATTCATTGCTTTCCAGGCGGGCTCCTGACTTCAACTTGAATGTATTCCCTTCTCTCCAGGAGGCCTCCTAACTGCTAACTTGAAATGTATTCCCTGCTCTCCAGGCGGGATCCTGAATTCAACAAAATAGACAAAAACAAAGAAAATTTCTGCCCCAGTTTGGGTATCTGGGCACTTATGTAAGTGTAAAATGAACCACATTACCAAATATCAATAAGAACTTGAAAGCTAAAACTCGAAATGTACTCCCTTATTCTCCAGGCGGGCTCCTGACTGCTGACTTGAAATGTATTTCCTGCTCTCCAGGCAGGCTCCTAGCTGTTGAACTTGAATGTATTCCCTACTCTCCGGGCTGGCTCTTGACTCCAACTTGAATGTATTCCCTGTTCTCCAGGCGGGCTCCTGACTTCAACTTGAATGTATTCCCTGCTCTCCAGGCGGGCTCCTGACTGCTAACTTGAAAAGTATTCCCTGCTCTCCAGGCGGGCACCTGACTTCAACAAAATAGACAAAAAGAAAGAAAATTTCTGCCCCAGTTTGAATCAAAGAAAAATCTTATCAGTTTAAAATGGTGGTTAGTTGATGGCATTCTTGCAGAGGATGTCTTCGTTGCCTTGTTTTGCTTTGAACTGCTTCCCTGAACTGGCCCTGAACCGCTTGACTTTCTGACTGACTTTCAAACCCCATGACCTTCGATGACTCGAGTGTTCTACACCAAACTGTTGTTTTACATCTTTGACCCTTTTATTTGAACCTTTTTATCTCTCATGAAATTACACAGTCATTCCATCGATGAAACTTCCGGTGACTTATTGTATCCCACTTTACATCCTGATGTCTTTGGTATGTTGTGCCACACTGTGCTTTGCAATTTTGGAAGCTGGTAGTGAGCTTTGAAATCGTTTCTTATTTTCTTTGAACAAGACTGACATTGGAACATCTTAGAGAAACAAAAACCCCGAAAGAAATGAAATGCAATGACCTTGAGAGTTAAGGATAAAGAAAATTCAAAACCGGATGACTTACTAAAAGTAAAAAGGGAAAGAGGCTTATCTAAGTGGAACAGCTGGTACCATAGATCACGACATGCATTTCGGATTAATCGGCCCAAAATTCCATAACCTGATTGTTTTGGCGTGGCGCACCTCAAATTATTCTAATTTAAGGTTTCTATACTTATTCAGGAAGGCCATAATTGTTTGTATTATTGGAATGGCTCTCCTCAAATTCTTAACGGAACTTGATTAAGGAAATGGAAAACCTGACAGTTCACGAAGGATTTTATTGAAGTCCAAACTAAAAGAAAGTGAGCCAAAGGACCTTTAGGTCTTCAACAAATGCTAGGGAAAAAAAGTAAATTAACCATCCAATTTTATGAACATAGCAGCACCCATATACTACCAATTATGAGACAACAAATTAAGGGGAACTTCATAGCTTGAAATGTCTGATGTAGTCTATTTTAACAGGTTTTCACAGCAGTCCAACCAAGCAAATTGCTATCCAAATTTCATAACATTACAAATTGGCTACAATAAAAGAACCTATTTATCAAGCTAAGACTCAAGCAAACAGTGCACCACATCAAGCTAAGAACAAATCTAAGTAATCATGACTGTATTATCGAAACGAGCTAAGGTTATGCCTCAGAATTGTTTTTCATTTTCCATTCACTAAATCAAACTTCACAAACTGTTGAGTCTCAAGAGTTGGTACCTGGAAACTGAAAAGGAAAACAAGGGTGAGGGAATAACAGAGCAGTAGCAAGATCCAGCACCAACAATACCAAATCGAACTAGAAAAGGTAAGTATAAAGAAGTGGAAAAAGTCTCAATTGAACAAAACCAAGCAACTTTACCCCAAACTTTAAACACCCAAATTCAATCCACTCTAGATACCAGAATCAGCAATCATTTCAGGATCAGAACTTCAAAAATCTTCAAAAATGTTCAATAGAACAGTGATTATTTTAACAATTCAGTCGTCTTTTGTTTTTTCAGAATTTTTTATCTCTTGGGTCTGCCTTCTAAGGCAAGAAAAGGGTGCCTTTATAGGCAAGCTAATAGGGCAACCTTTCAGATTTTATTTTTAACCTTAGGTCCCTAATTTTATGACTTGTTTCCCAAGTTAACCTACCAAAAGACTGAAATTTAAAAAGAACCCCCCACTAGAAGCTTCCTAGGCAGTTACCAGTAGATTTTTTTAAGCAAATACCTAAACTACCCTCCAATATCCCTGTTATTTAACCAGATAGCCGAAATGGGTATGGGTCAAATTGACCCTGGGCTGAATTAACTCAAACTATGATTCTGAACCTAATGCATGAACCCCAAGCCCAAATACAATCGGAATCAAATTTAACTGAAGAATAATACAACGAGAAGCAACTTGAACCATTTCAAAATCAATTAATAAACTAGAATTAGCGAAGTTAACAAGTTGAAACTATCCTAATTAACAGACTAAAGGGTTTAAGTTAACATGCCTAACAAAATGACCCCTAAGAAACTAATAAAAAAATAGAAAAGGAATTCAGAAGAAGAAACAGAAGATGGGGCGACAAATGGAGAGAAAAGAGAAAAACTAAATTAAAAGAAGAGGGAAATACCTAATAAATGCCTCGGACCATAACAGAGGTGACAACCCTTCGAATCTTCATGTTCTTGGCTCAATCCTAGACTAATCGTGTGTTTTTCATCAAAACACATGAATAATCTCATAATGAACCTAAAACTTCGACGAAAACTTGAATTAGAGAAATCTGGAATTTTAGGGTTAAGTTTGATTCCAGATTCGAGAAGCTTGGGCCACATTCGAGGGAACTTGACCCGGGATTTAGGAAGAGGGGGTAAAGGAAGCTCTAGGGTGTTGATTTGGTGGTGAACGGAGCCGTTTATGGCCACACCGCCGGCGGAGCAGCAAGGGGTTTGGGGGCGGCTATGTTGTCTCTAGGGTTTCTATGATAGAGAGGAAATGAGTGAGAGGAGATGGGGGGGATTTTCAGACACTAATATACTAAGCAGAACCCACTTTAGGGCCGTTGGATCAAAAGATCCTCGACGACCCAGATTAAATCAAATCCAAGATGGGGTCGTTTGGTTTCCACTGGATACGGACCGGGTAAAATGGGGTGGAGCTGGGCCGGTTTGAAGAGGGGAACGTTTGGGCTTGGAAGAATTGAAGTGATTTGGCCCAAAAGCTTAATTTTCTAATTCCCTTTGTTTTCTTATTTTGTTTTCTTTTCTTCTTTTTTTCAAAATTAAACTAAAATCTTAATTAATTTCTAAAAACCTAATTATCCTAAAAATAATAATTAAAACTAAATGATAATTAACACAATTAATTAAAAAATAACAAATTAAAAGAAAAATTACTCAAAAATAAAGTTAAAATTAAAAGGTGCAAATTAAACTATTTTTGTGATTTTCCTTTTTTATAAAACAACTCAATTAATTAATTAATCCTAAAAATATTAAATTAAATCCTAAAATGCAAATGCACATATTTTGTATGCAAACAAATACCAGAAGATGCCACAAAAATTCACAAAATTACAAATACTAAAAGAAATTATTTTGTTTTGAATTTATTGGAGTAATTCATGTAGGGCAAAAATCACGTGCTCATAGTAGCATGAGCGGAAGTTGATACCCGAGCGGAAGTTCATTATAGAGGACCTCTTGCCTCACAACCCCAATGTGCTAAGGCAATTCAGAGCGAGTGCTGGCTGGGAATATTTCATAGGCCATGTGGGGGATGCAAATGAGCACTTGGTGAGGGAGTTTTACACGAATGTTGCCCACATCAAAAAGGGCACCACAGTGACCAAGGTGCAAAATTTGAAAGTCAAGTATGATAGGAAAACGATATATGATTACCTGGGTTTCTTGGAGGAGGATGAGACCTTGTACTTAGCCAAGGTTGCTTTGGGAGAGGATGCCCGTCCATGGTTAGTTGAGTACTTGGCAATCCCAGGTACCACCCCAGCATGGTTGATAGGGGGTGAAAATTCGGAGGTGAACACTTAACTTTGAGGCAAAAGGGTGGGAAATATTTGTTTGTAGCAGGCTAGACCCCACCACTCATGAGAACTCCCTTCCTATTTCCCAAGCTATGTTGGTGGCATCAATCATGGCGGGGTACCCAATCAACATTGAGAATGTGATGTCGAGGGTGATTACTAGGGTGGGGAACGAAAGTGACAGATCCTACCCCTTCCCAAATTTCCTAACCATGTATTTTGAAGACCAAGATGTGGAGAAGAGAGCATTTGATGTGAAAGTGAAAGCAAAGACACCGTTCTCCTGGTACATCACCAAAGGTCCTGACAACCCCAAGGACCCTAAGGGCAAAGCCACTACTTTAACTAGACAGTCTAAAAACCTAGTAGTAGTAGTGGCTCCTACTCAGCCTCCCTCAGCCACACCAGACATGTCCCCAGGATCTTCCACTACTACAGCCCCAGATATCCCTTCCTCCACATCATATCTCTTGACTGCCCACCACTTGAACCAAACACTTTCCAGTATCAACAGCTGGATGCAGACAACCATTTTCAAGCGGTTTTTACTTTCTACTACGGTGGCAACCCATTCTGTACCTCCTCCGCCATAGGTCCCACAGTACGTGGAGGACACTCTCAAGGAGCTTCTGAAAACCAAAAGAAGCTCCAAGAGAACCAGAAATTGATCATGGATGATGTTGATTCACATGGAAAGGCATTAAATGAGCTTGCTAGGGAGGCAAAGGAAATAAGAAAGACTCGTGCTTCAAAGGAGTCCGTGGAGGAGCTAAGGGTAGAGGTAGAGAGGTTGAAGTCGGATCACTTGCCTCTGGATCTATTATTACATGACCCAGCCCCAACTAGAGCAGGAGACAGAGATGCCACACAAGAGGAAGAGGGTGATTCCCCGTACTGATAAAGCTATTATAGAGTTGGAGGACCCGCAGGGAGGTTCCTCTAGCCAGCCCCAGATTCCAGTACAGGCCCAGGACTCAGTCCACGCCTAGGTCCCAGTGGAGACATATAGTACAGAGAGCCAGTCACAGGTTCCTGAGCAGACCAAGGACCCATATCTTTCTTATTTTGTGCTTATTTAGGTTAGTTAGCATTGAGGAAAATGTTAGCTTTCATTTAGGGGGTAGCCCTATTTGGATGACTGTATATATTACATTATTTTTTCTTTATGCTTTCTTTTTACCTTAGGTATGTATATAATTTTATCATTTTATTACACTTTTTGTGCTTTTTAATTTTGGTCTATATATAAAGTTACGTACTTATGTATATATTCATTCTCCATATTGTATATTCGACTATATCCCCTCTTGTATATATTCATTTTACTTTCCTCATTTTTCCTTTCATAGATTATTATTTTATTTTCATAGCTTCTTGTTTTGTGTTTTTGCGTGCAATAAGCCTTTGGTTTTCTTAATGACACGGTTCTTTCCCGATAATGGATGGCATGACAACCTTCTTAAGGGTTTAAGTCTGTTTTCTTTTTGCTTTTAGTGTAAATAGTAGCTAGTTGGTAATGGTGCCTCAGGCAAAGCTTCACTTGGGCCTAACATATTTTCCTTTGATCCTATGGTCAAAAATAAATTGTTGTGTATAGGATGGTGAAAGTAGTGACCTTGAGACTCTTGTGTTGGCCAATAATCATCAAGTGGTTTTTCGGGACCATTGTGTTGCTCAAATCTTAGCTAAGGTTGTTGTAGGCCCCCGACTCTATCTCTTTAGCAATCCCGTAGCTTATGTGGTGAGAATTTGAATTGCAAGTCCAAGTCCCAAGCCATTGGTCTATAACTTGACCTAAATGTTTGTCTAGGAGAAATCCTAAGTGTAGTTTAACTTGAGATGTGATTATAAGCTCTATTCCAGATGATATCTTGAACACTTCTATAGCCTACCAATGATAATATCCCAAGTCAACCTTTTTGAGCCTTAGACCTTTTTCTTTCAAAAACCTCGATACAAGCCTTTACCCGTTTTAAATATACCCTCTCTTGGCACCTGATCTTTCCTTAGCACAAGGCAAAAGCATAAGTTTTGGGGGGGAGATGAGGAATACAACAAAGTGGTAAAAGGTACAAAATGAAGAAAAGGAAAGGCAAAGAAAAAGAAAGAAAATAAAAAAGATAAAAAGAATGATCAATGTAGAAAAAATGAAGGGATTCAATAAAAGTAAAGAGATGAAAGGTGTGGAAAGTTGAGAAAGGAGAAAGAGGTTTACAATGAACAAGAAAGATTGACAGTGTGTCCCTCTAACCCGTTAGAAAGAAGTTAAATTACTTAAAAAGTCAAGAGAATATGTGCCAAAATGAAGCAAAAGAAGTGCTAACGGGAAGATGGAACCTACTTAGACCAAACATTTCCTACCCTGAACCAAAAGCCTTCACTATATCTCCAAAAAAGTCCTATATGATCTTGAGTTTAATGAAGCTTACATTAGTGGTAACTTACATAAGGGGCAAGGTTATGGTACTTAGAGCCGGACTTGTGACCCTTCTTTGAGAGTGATGAGCATGTTTTCCACTATCCTTGTTCTGAGTGCTACAATCTTAATGGTGAGGTTTGCTTAGGGAGAGTTAAGGATGTATGAGTTTAGGTTCCACAATGACCAAAGTAGTAGAAAGAGTTTCTTTCATGTGTTGAGTCAACTCTTGATTCTCTTGTGTCGCACTAAAACCATGGTGCTTAAAAGGTCGAATGTTGTTAATGATTCAATTGAATTGAGGGAAATTGTTAGTCACAATTGAGGCTAGATGAGGTCACTTTAGGTCGGCTGAATTTTCTTGGATTTACTCTTAAGGAGTGGGTCTTATTTTGTTTGCTTGAGGATAAGCAAAAGCTTAAGTTTGGGGGAGTTGATAACTAGGGATTATGGTTCATTTTACACTCCTTCTTACTTGAGTTTTGATTAGAAATGTGTATAAAATAGTCCCAAAGGCTTACATGTTGTACTTGTTTGTAGGGTTTGGTCAAAAGGTGACAATTAGTCAAAACCAACTCAAAAAGGAGTAAAACAAGCACAAGTACCAAGAACAAGTCCAAGCATAGTGCAACAGGTCCACTGCGGCCGCACTTAATTTAGTGTGGTCCACAGTGAGGAGGTTCAGAGAGGTGCATATTTCAGAAAATCAAGCATTGCAGCCGCACAACATTTCATGCAGACCGCAATGGACTCACCGCGTCTGCACTCGATATTGTGCGGTCCACAAAGAGGAAGTTCAGAGAGTTGAAGATTTGGAGCTATTTTGAGTAATTTTAGAGTAGTTTTATCATTGAATCTTCAAGTATTAGTTTGTAATTAATTATTATGGGATTCTCTTCATCTATTTATCAGTTTTCTTCTATTATCATGAGTAGCTAGACCCATTAGTTAGGGTTGTGGCTCAACCCTAGTGTGACTATTTGATGGGTCTTGTGTTTTAAGGCTTGAATGTCTATGGGTGTTTGATATTTGGATTAATTTATGGTTTCAATGTTCAATTAGTGGTTGCAAACACTAATTTATGCCTATTTGACTTGGGTTCTTCTTGATAAAGAGAAATTGAATCTAGGAAAATTAGTCCAACAAGGAATTAGGGCGTATTCAAGAGATTGATAACCCCAATTAAAGGGTTAAACCTAGAGATAGTAATACCCAACTTGAACTTAAATTGCTTGCACAAATTATCATATCCAATTGGTCTTGAGAAAGTCAATTAAGGCAAAATCGCTCAAACTACCGAGAGGTATAGAGTGAGAAGTACCATGCATTGGTTATATCATAATCCCCAACATGACAATCTTACCTTAGACTCAAGAATCCGTCAAGTGTCCACCTAGGAGAAAGTCACTTCCCTAGTGCCTTCTTAACTATTTAGACAACCTTCAAGTATTTCACTCTTAGCTTAATTTAGCATCTTATTAGAATTAAATTAGAAGTGATCAAAAGACCAATTATGATTAGAAGTGCAATTAAGAGCAATTACGCATCTCTAATTTAGATAGAAACTCAATTCCCATTTCTATCTCCCTATGGAAATCAATCCTGACCTTCTCGGGTAAAAGCTGCTTCGACCACTCTCGCTACTCTTTAGTAGTGCAGGGTTGGCACCGATCAGGAGGCAGCTTTGATTCGTATGGCGGCACAAAAGTAGAGGATCGAGCGGTACTACAATAGGAAGGCAAACCTAAGATACTTCAAGATTAGGGACTTTGTCCTCAAAAAAGTGTTCCACTCAACACAAGCAGCAAATGCAAGAAAGCTGAGTTCGAATTAGGAAGGCCCATATAGAGTTAAAGGCATTGTTGGAAAAGGATCGTATGAGTTGGAAACTTTGGATTGCAAGGTGTTACCATCGCATTGGAACGTAGTCCATTTGACGAAGTATTACTTTTGGAGAAGTTAATACCCACGATCAGGTATCATAAAAATTCATTTTTTTACTTTGTTCATTTAGGTTTTACTAACCTTTTTAGATGATAGCTAAAAATCTAGCCCATACCAGATGATGAAATTAGACCTGAAAGACACGCGGAATACTTATTTATTCTCGGTCTAGGTTACAACAATTCGGATGGCAAGGATTAATCAGTCATCATCTAAAACGTTACCTTTGAGCCCCGTGTGTATTTTCTTTTTCAGGAAAAGGGTCAAAGTAAGGAGCTGACAGTGTTTAAGATCTCATGATTCAATGCACAAATACCGGGCGGACTATTCATATAGAGAAGCACATAAGGAAATAAGATGTAAACCCCGAAAGCATAGCTTAGCTAAAGGAAAAACCTTGGAGAAAGTGATGTCAAATTTTCAAGCTCGTAGAAAGAATGGGCAGTACAAGAGTTGAAGAACCTATAGAAAATTCCCACGAGCTTTTAGGTTAAGTCTATAGATTTAGTCACGGAAAAATATACCCCTTACTTGAAAGCCTGTTATAAAGATGTTGTACATGAATATTTGTTTGAAGGTTCAAAATAAAACTTCTTCGAATTACTTTATATTTCATATCTTTGCACCAATATGAAGCTGAGATGTCATCTTCATTAGTGTTGCTAATATAAAAGGGCCCACAGATAGTAAAGCACAAGTATAAGCTCGGAATATTAAAGAGAAAAATAGCATAATATGCAACAAAATGATATTAATGTCAACATCCAGAAAATAGGGAGGGCAAATCTTCCTAAAAACCACTTTAAAACAAAAACAAAAAAAAAGGTTTCAACAAACACCAAGTCATTTCTAAGACAAATGGTGAAATACACTAAAGAGCATCATCAACAGGGGTAGAAGGATCAACTCGAGAAGACGAAGGTTGGGCATCCACTTGACCAGGAGCGAGTCCATCTCCATCACCTTTGGAAGTTTCATCCTTGGGTGTTGAGAATCTTTGACGTTGCTGAGTTTTCTCAATAGCTTCCTTAGCTTTGTTAATTTCAGCATTAAGGTCAAAAATTTTATGCCCCGACCTCAGGAAGCGCAACCGGTGCCCAACCGAGATAAGCCGGTCGAGCAAGCCTGCTAGATTGGCTTCTACCCAAATTACTAATAAATAAAAAGAAGATAAATTTCATTAATTAAAACCAAGAGGATTCATGAACGACACTAATTCCATTACCATTAGTTGCTTCATTTTAAAGTCTCAAAATGCATACACATTCATAGTTGAAGTAAAACAAGTGATTCAAATACAACAAGGCTAGTTTGACTTTCCCAACACTTATATTTACAACACATACTGTGTCTATGAAGCCTCTAATAGATACAAAAGAATATTTTGATAATGTCGACAACAAGGTCCCAACTTTACCTCAAAATATAATACACGTGGGACAAAAGATATACGACCCCGAATGAAGTGTGGCTCACCAAATCTGCTGAAAAGAGGGTGTGCTGCTATCAATGATCAATACCACCTGTTGCTGAACCACCTGCATCCATTAAAGATGTAGTGTTGCTGGCAAAAGGGACGTGAGTACATTTGGAATAGTACTAATATGTATGGCTAAACACCCTCTCCTTAGAACAGGTAACAACACAAGGAAGAACAATCACAAAACCAATGAAAGCCTCAAATATCGATATACCACCAAAAATTTCTATATTTTAGGTTCGGAGATCTTTAACACCAATATACCATCCTAATTTTAGCACGGAGTCCGATCAGGCCCGATCAGCTAGGCCGTATCACCCAAAGACCGACCCTAATCACAATCAGTATCTCAATATTAATTATTGATTCAATCATAATGTCAAGCACAATCACCACCATGTGTGCGGCATGGCGTCCGATCATGACCCGACCGACTAGGCTATCTCACCATAATGCCTTGTAGATCGACATCACCCTTTCCTAACAATCATCTCATCCCATTAAAGGGGAACATTCTTATAACATCAATCTTATCCCTAATAATGGGAATAATCATAACTCACTCATGCACCGACACATGTAGTTTCGAGGTTAGGTTATTTCAACATACCCTTCATTGGTGACTATCGATACTCCCAAAGTTTTTATCTATTTAAAGGATTTACAACATCATTACAATATCATTTACACGTCTTTTAATTTCATTGGCACTAATGGCTCCAAATGTAATGTCGTTCTTGGTACGTCGGCCGTATTTTCATATTTCATTCTTACCCTTTTCACTTTCAAACATCATCATGGATCATCAATAATAAAGCAGTTCTATTCAAGATTTTAAGTACGCATGTGAGCAAATAGGAGTCTTAAGCACACTGATATTTCTTACATAATTAGGCATGATAGCTTTCATTTGATACACGACTTCAAATTATAACATTTAGATATGCATCCCATACTTTGAACACATATCTCTTGACGCAAGGCTTATTTGGAATAATCAATTATAATGAAAAACTCGAGACTTACAAGGACATTGTGGGGTTCAATTCTGAGAGAAGAGTTTAGTCAACATACATCGCCTTGAGGTTCCTTAAATTACTACAATGTTAGAAAATCTTAGCAACTTCAACCTATTTAGAAATATAACAAAATTGAACACAAATTAGGAAGGATTTCAATATTCCAGCTCATTTGAGCATTCTATCAAACACTAGGTAGGCATTATGATATGTAGCTTCTCCTATGACAGATTTCCTTCACACTACAACCTAAGGTCTACCCATTGTCACACCTCCATTTTACGCTACCGCACCCCGCGAAGGGTGTAGTAAAGGGAGTTTTTCCAATTAAAGGACAATCGAAACGGGATTCGTTTATTAAGAGATTCAGAGTCGCCACTTGGGAGATTTATGGTGTCCCAAGTCAACGGTTGAATCCCGAATCGAGGAAAGGTTTGACTCTATTTAACAGTCCGCGAACCAGAAATCCGGATAAGGAATTTTGTTAACCCGGGAGAAGGTGTTAGGCATTCCCGAGTTCCGTGGTACTAGCACGGTCGCTCAACTGTCATATTCAGCTTATTTATCTGATTTATAACATGCTTTAATTTATGTGCAAATTTTAACCTTTAACCGCTTTTAATATTATTATATCGG
>MU691712.1:46083-84749 GCA_026770625.1 Nicotiana glauca
GGAGGACGAGTCTCGACTGGTTTGGGGCTGAAGGGTCGCTACTGGTTTGGTTGGTCGAGGGTGAAGGGTGGTCGAAGCTGAAGCAGACTAGTTTGTTTGGGCAGTAAGGAGAAGGTGTTTTGCGGGCTGTTTGGTGGACGACTGGCGGATGGGGGGCTTTTTTGGTAAGTGAGATGGTGGCTTTGGTTGAAGACGATGAGGGGTCGTTAATGATGAAGAAACGACGGGGCAGATGGTTGTTTGGGCGATGACTGAGAGTGGTCGACGGAGTGAGGCTATTTCAGGTGGTCGACGGAATGAAGGTGTGGTTGTTCGTTGCTGGAGACGGAGATGAAGCAGCAGTGAGCTGGAGGGTCATTTGGTTGAGGGTGAAGGGTGGTCGTGAAGGTAGACGAAGCTGAAGCAGACTGGTTTGTTTGGGAGCTGGTGGCGAAGGACGATGGGCTGGAGGTTCAGGCGATGTGGGGGAGGGTCGTTTTTTTGTTTCAGGTTTTCTTCATATCTTTCTCTCAAGAAGACCAATGAACAGTAGTATATTTGGTCCCCAAAAAATCTCTCCAAAATCTGAAGTTTTTCCCTCAGTCTATGCGTGTATATGTGAGTTCTTGTGAGAGAATTGAAGACCTCAAAATGTGTAAAGTCATGGGTCTCGCGTGTTCTTGTGTTCAAAATGTGAGGGGTTTAAGAGTATGTTTGTTTTGTGTTCCACAATGTTCCCCATGTGTGTCCCCCACGTGTGGTGGGCTCGGATTGTTATGGGCTAGGTCCGAAAATTAGGCCTAAAACTGGGTCGTTTGAACCCAAATATTATTCTTTCCCGCAACCGAGAATAAAAACACGATATTATTTAATTAATCCTGCGTAAGAAAAATAACTATCAAAATAAGATTGACAACTAAAACAAAACTATTTTTGTATTTTCAAGTTTAAAAATGACTAAAAAACATTAATAAAACTATTTATTTTTTTTTGTAATTTTCTCTTTTATATAAAGATAAAATGTAAAGTACTATTTTTGTATTTTTTCAAGTTTATGATAAATACATAAATTAAATTTATATATCTTTCTCTTTTTTGTATTTTTTTTTCATTTTTGTGATGAAAATAAAGTAAAGAGTCAAAAATAGAGTATAGCTATATTAAGGCTAAATTAAATATTTTAGGCTAAAAATATGAAAAATCCTGGGGAGGGTAAAAAATCACACGTCTACAGCTGCCCCTCTTTGACTGGAAATACAAAGAGTTTTCAGACAAAGAACGACTAGACAGTTTTTGACCCGACCCTTATTCGGAGAGACTAAAACTAAAGGAAAGGAAGAGAGTGTGACCGAGCCCTGGTATCTGAGCTGCCTACATATCCTTGGCTATAAAGTAATCAGGTCACGTGTAGTTCGGAAGTGAGTGAGATGATTGAGTATACCGAGGTGAAGAGCCGATCGAGGTTCCGGTCCGCGGTCCTGCTATTACATCAAAAATAAAAAAGACTAACTAACCCTATCAGCTACTAGTTACAAGGATTCCTATCTATAAGCCTTCTGAAGCTTGATCTTGAGTCTTGAATGGTGCATCATGCAGGCTTTGGATTTGAACCTTGATGCTTGCTAGTTGTAGGTGCTAGTTCATCCTTCTTTGACTTTCTGTATCAGGAACCGGCTTACGGTTCTTGTGACCTCGATTATGTCTTAAGCAGACCATATCTTTTCTCCACTTCTTCTTTGAACCTTGAACTGTTGACTCGAATTCTTGAGGCGAGCTTCTGAATTTGGATTTATGCTGGGGATTTTTGTGGCAACCCTCCGCTCTTCGGGAGGGCTCCTGACTTCAGGACTTGAAATGTAAAACACTAAAATGTAAAGACTGAAATGTATTCCTCTATTATACGGGCGGCTCCCGACTTCAAAACTTTGAAATTTAAAGACTGAAATGATTACCATCTTAGGTGAAAAAATTCAACAGACTAAGATTTTGACTCTAGGAGATAATTCATCACACTAGGTCCATTTTGTGTGATCTCAGGAGAAAGATTCATCGGACTGAGATTTTGATATCTTAAGAGAAAGATTCACCAGACTAAGATTTTGACTCTAGGAGATAATTCATCAGACTAGGTCCATTTTGTGTGATCTCAGGAGAAAGATTCCCGACTTCAATAACTTACGTCTGCTTCCCTCAAAAACTCGTGTTGTCTTCCCTCTTATCTGTTGGGGCTAACATTGCTGGGGAATTAATTACCTACCTGTTGGGGATAATACTGCGGGGAGGAATCTCTTTTTTTTCTCCCTTTTTTTTCAAAATTACTTTCTTTTATTTTCTCTCAACATTGCTGGGGATAAAAGTGTTATCAGCTGGGGATAACGTTGCTGAGGATAACGCTGCTGGGGGAATTTTATTCCTTCAAAATCGGTGCTTCACTCTTCTGGAAGCTGCTGGGGGTGACACTGGCTTTTTCTCTTTCTGAACACCAGTTTAGTCCCTTTGTTCTGTCCATTGGGGGTACAACTCCTTTCATTAAAATTTGTTGTTTTCTTTCTTTCAATACCGCTGGGGATAATACTGGTTTAAAGACCATTTCCCTTAAAACTGGTTTTATCTTTCTTCTTCCCCAAGTGGATACCTGACTTCTAGAAAATTTTCCAAATGAAAGGAAAATTTTCTGCCCCAGTTTGATAATCTTCCTCGCGGCATGCCTTTTCATCAATGCCATTTTCTTTTTCCTGTTTTAAATCAAAGAAAATTTATTAGTTTAAAACGCGGTGGTTGGTTGTGATACTCCTACTGGGGATGGTTCTCCTTATCTCCTTCCCTGCTCTGCATTCCATTACACCACCAAAACCTGCTGGGGATGATATTATTTGCTGGGGATGAGATTCCTGCTGGTCTTAGAATGACTTCCCTGCTTTTTGTCATCTTGGCTGACACCTTTTGACCTTCTCGAGGATTCTTTATTCGCGAACCTCTCAGCCATTATTTCCAGTCTTCTTATCTGACCCACCATATTTCCTATGACAGTGACTCTACTTGAAGATCTTGCATGTTTTACTGATAAACCATTTTCTTCGTTCATCCTTGTCACTGAAAATACCTTTTCTGTTGGGGATATCCTTCTTGATACTAATCCATCTCTTTGCCAATCTCCTCTTACTGGGGAATGTCCTTCTTGACACAGGCCTTGCGCTTGTTCCTTCCTGACACATAACACTCGAATGCACTAGTCAGATATCGTCTTGCATAATTGGAAAGCTAATGGCAGATTCTGAAGTCATTTCTCACAAACAGACTCTTTTGGGGAATTTTTGATGAAAGTAGAAAGATAAAAGGAACAAAATAAAAGACAAAGGAAGAGGATGACTCTCTAAAAATAAAAGTTATAAAATAAAAACTTATTAAACGCGGATACTAACTCTAATGGCCATGACATGCACATATAGCCTATCCTCCGTCATTAATTCGCCTTTCACAATCTTCGTTTGGCGGTTTCCCATTTGATTATCAATATTTATTCGACTTGTATTGCCCGAAGGATTTTCACTATCAAGCATCTCTCATTTTTGCTTCTCTCTCAACTTACAGTCGCCTCAAGGTGCCCGTGAAGATTTTCACCAATAAGACTCTCTCATTTGTATTACTTTTTAGCTGGGGATTGGGGTGTTACCGCTAAGACGTTCTCATATTCCTTTTGTGCTTGGGATCAGAGTCTTTTCTGCTATCAGAGTGTTATGTTCGCCGATAGGACTCTTTCATTTGTCTGACTTGACATTTTTGCAGACTGATTGGAAGGTCTTTCTTTGGACCGTAATGTGGGATTTTGGATAGGGCTAGAAAGAAAGGGTTAAAGGCTCAAAACAAAACAACTTCGGGTTCAAAATTATAACCTTCGGAACTAAATTTTTTATAATAAACACAATTTTTTTGTTTGACCCAGTTTTCTTGATTGGGGATTTTTTGATTTTTTGTTACACTATGACCGAGCTGTGAAGCGCCTACGTATCCTCTTTGAGGAATCAGGTCAAACGTAGTTCCCAATTCCTCATTGTTCCAATTTCCCTTTTTAATTATATTTTTTCCTTTTCTTTTTGTTGTTTTGTTGGTTTTTTTTAATCTGCCACGTTTGTGTTTCTAGTCTTTGCTACTAATTCCAAAGGAGGGGTATGAAAGAAAACAAATAAGGCTCAAATGGTTAACGAAGGATAAGGTGTTTGGATAGCAGAACAAAATGCATCCATCATTCCAATCTTCAAAACATGTCAAGTGCAAACCACATGATTAACATTCGTCATATCTTAAAAGCACTGTTGGGCAACACTCTCATTTTTATTACCATGAACGGCCCCCATGTCAACATGGCCAACTTGCCTTTAATGGTTTTCTTTTTTATTTTCCCTAGTTTCGCATGACTCGGGTTCCAAATGATCTCAACTGTACTTATTTCCATTAAGCGTCCCGATCCTTTCCTAATTGCTTCATGATTAACTTGTAAGATTAAGCCTAAATTACGTGCGCATGCCATGTCACTAGAGTTGACAGAAAAAGAACTATAAAGAGGAAAGACTTAAACCAAAGAAAAATGACTAGAAATAACGGGAGACCGAGAATTGCATTAGATAGACGAGAAAAGAGTTTGTATAACAAAACAAGCACAATAAACTGGGATACAACTCTTAGAACAACCTAGACATCACGAAACGAGTTACTATGACCGAAAGGATTGGACAAAAATAGAAAGGTTTGGGTTACAAGACAATATCCGGGTTACACCCTGAAATAACCCGGACAACAGAAATGACAACAAAATAAGCCACCAAAACTCCTCCCTTGATTGACCAAGAAATGGAGAGTCTTCCCAATTACCAAGCACGATATCTTGGCCACTGAGCTTCACATCAATTTTACCAAGGCCACTATCTGCTTCAACATTTTCAGCTTTAATCAATACATCCCTAAGAGGATTCACGTGCTCCTTGTCACCAGGCACCATCCCCACAAAGTATGCATCATGACGTGCAGGTAAAGGACTCTGTGCGATATTCTGGGTGTCACTGTCTTGGATCTCAATCAGGTTTTCCTGGATCTTGTGTTTCCGGCTCACCACAAACCAACCACCTCAATTTTCTCAACAATTCAAAACAAAACATGTTAGAATAGACTCAGTTGGTCCTTATTATTATCATCATTTTATTATTATTTTTTTTTCATTTTTTTGCTTTTTGGTTGTGGTCGAATCATATAGATATTGCCTACGTATCATGACCCCACATGAATCAGACCTTGCATAGTTCGGGCAAATACGCGATAAACAACAACAAAACATTTTTTTTCATTTTTATAATAAAACAAACTTAATAACTCAGGTTCGAAAACTGACCATACTAACAGACTTTGACGAAAGGACGACCTACAGACTTGAAGATTAAACAACCCACATGCTCTAATCAAAGGAAATACAAAATAAAAAAACTGACTGACAAATTCCTTCTATGTCTGCCAATTTCAACCAAATGGCTATTTCTGCAAACGTGGCCCCTTCTCAATTTCACATGAATTTTGAGGCCTGGAAGGATTATTTTACAAACATGTCCGTTCTTTTACGAAAATAGCCTTTCAAAAACGGAAAAATACTCTAAGGCTATCTCGACAAGAACGGTTTAATACACTGCCGAAACTGGCTCGGGTTATTTTGACCAAAAATCACAAAGACATTCGCTTGCCCACTGACTCTTTTTTTTTCAAATTAAAACAAAAGACCTGGTTTTGCAAACACGGCCTTTCAGCACCTCGGGGACGAAGATTTTAAGGCTGTGAGGGCTTAACCGGTCAAAAAAGTTGATAAAAAATGACCAAGGGTGGCTGTTTATGCAAAGTCAGCCTTCCGACATCCCTTTCGGGAACATTCGGCTATTTTTGATAAAACGACATTACCCGACTTACTTAAAACACTTTTTTCTTGTTTTTCAAAATAAAACCTGATATTGCAAACACGGCCTTTCAGCGCCTCGGGGACAAAGATTTTAAGGCTGTGAGGGTCAAAAATCAAAACCTGACCCAAAGCGGTCATTCATGCAAAGTTAGCCTTCCGGCGACCTTTCGGGAACATTCGGCTATATTTGATAAGGATGGCATCACCCGACTTATTTATAACAAAATTAGAATTTGACATTTTTTTGGCTATTTTTTGCAAAAGGGAAGGTTAGACCCGACGAGGGTTGCCTACGTATCTCACATCCGGTGAGAATCAAACCAGCGTAGTTATGCCGATTGGATACGGGCGAGAACAACTAATTTAGAGAAATATATTTTTTTTTGTTTTTTATGGATGAAACATACAAAATCTTTTTGAATTTTTTTTTCTCTTTTTTTTTTGATTTTCTGATTTATGGAAAATGATGACAAAGTACAAAATATTTTGAATTTTCATGCTTCTTTTTTGATTTTCAAAATGTGGCATAGGGGACATAGGAAATTCCAAGACTTCTTGGATTCCACAAATGTTCCCCATGTGCTTTTCCTAAAAATGAAGTATGGGGGACATGGAGGAATTCCAAGACTTCTTGGATTCCACAAATGTTCCCCATGTGCTTTTCCCAAAAATGAAGTATGGGGGACATGGGGGAATTCCAAAATTTCTTGGATTCCACAAATGTTTCCCATGTGCTTTTCCCAAAAATGAAGCATTGGGGACATGTGGGAATTCCAAGACTTCTTGGATTCCACAATTGTTCCCCATGCTTTTGATTAAAATAATATCATGTTTATCTAAAAAATCGTGCAGCCTTCTTATTTAACGAGATCAGTACGACTAGGTGTGTCATTTGTCCTTAACTATTATTGGTCCACCAAATGACCCTTTTACCCTTGAATAAATGCAACATGTAGCACATAGGATGCATCAAGATGGTCTTTTCCTTTTAGGTCACCTGTCCTAGACAGATCCAACCCCTGTGTTGAGTCCCCTAAGTCAAATGCACATGATGCAAACAAACGTTCCTACTAGGGATCCGGCATGAGGTTTTGTTATACTAGGTTTATCCTGGGTTTATTGTTCTAGACTTGGCTTACCCGAGCGGACAACTCGAACCGAGGATGGGAGTTGTGTACCGGTAACCAAAAGGACATCCGATTTTGCAACTCCTCCGAATCCCCGTTCTACTTTTGGAATACGACACTAACAGAAAGAAGTCACGACCAGCGTGCACTCCTCAGAAGAGAGATGAGAAGGGTTTCGACACGATTTATATATACAGTTCAAATAATATCAAAGCGGTAAAAATCATCATTTTGCACAAAGCTCAATCATATAATAAAATCAGATAATAAATAAAGCCAAATACAACAGTTATTCTAAGCTCGAATTTCTAACCCTGAACCAGTGGTTCAGGGTCAAGTCCTCAGCAGAGTCGAAAGAGCTATCACGCCTCCTTTTTACGCTACCGCACCCCGCGAAGGGTGTAGTAAAGGGAGTTTTTCCAATTAAAGGACAATTGAAACGGGATTCGTTTATTAAGAGATTCAGAGTCGCCAATTGGGAGATTTATGGTGTCCCAAGTCACCGGTTGAATCCCGAATCGAGGAAAGGTTTGACTCTATTTAACAGTCCGCGAACCAGAAATCCGGATAAGGAATTCTGTTAACCCGGGAGAAGGTGTTAAGCATTCCCGAGTTCCGTGGTTCTAGCATGGCCGCTCAACTGTCATATTCGGCTTATTTATCTGATTTATAACATGCTTTAATTTATGTGCAAATTTTAACCTTTAACCGCTTTTATTATTATTATTATTATTTTAACAGAGAACTGCAACGTTGTGAAAGCGTATCGCGAACCACATCACATCAATGTACCCGTGGTTATCGACACATTTCCACTCCGTTAAGATTTGGATTTTGGTCACATAAATATGCACGCGAATTTAAGAAAGTAATTTATTAAAGGCGCGCCTAGAGCGACTAGCGTACCATTATTTTGGGTAAGGCCGTGAAATTTTGCTAAACGGTCGATCCCGAAGTCTAAGTAAAAATGCGTGTAGAGGGCCCCGCAGTTTAGGTATTTTTGTTTGTCGAGGCTCGTCTCATTCATTATTTTTAAAAGAATTACAACATCATGGAAATGCATCTCGAACCATGTCACAATCAATGTACCCGTGATTATCGACACATTTCGACTTCGTTGAGATTTGAATTTGGGTCACATAAATGTACACCCGAGTTTAGGGAGGTAATGTTATTAAAACACACGCCTAAAGAGTCTAAAGCGTTATTATTTTGGGGAAGGTCGTGAAATTCACTAAACGGCCCATCCCGAAGTCTAAGTATTTTTAATATATATACATTTATGAGGGCCCCGCAATTTGTGCATTTTATTTGGCGAGGCTCGTCTCAATTTTATTAAAGGAAAAAGCATTCAACTAAGTGAACTACAGATATGCAGATTCAAAACTAATTCGAAATTAAATGCCACGGCTACATCACGAGAACCGTATCCGTAACCGTGATAATTTAATTACGTGCCTAAAATAAACTACGTGTTCAAATTATTCTCTTAATTCTTATTCATAAAAAAAAAATTTAAACCTTCTTTCAACTGGAACTACGTTCCTTTATCCTAGTTATGTGTGAAAATACCAATGTAACTGTTAAGCTTAATTGTTATAGAATTTTTGAATAGACCAAAGTAACTTTACATTATGAATCCAACAAATAATATTGGACTATAGATAGATAAACGACTTTAATAATCAGAACTCGTCCAAACAGATTAAGCTAAACAACAAACATGACATTCGAAAAAGCAACCATAAAACAAAATAATAAGAGCATGTTGTTCATATCACATTGGAAACTAACGCAGCAATACAAGTAAGAGTTACAAGAATTGAACCTGGAATTGCTTCTTTTAATTGAGTAAAATCAGAAACTACGGAGATATGCTTGAACAAGGTACTGAGCAGCGAACCAAGAACCAACAGGGACACGAAGCGATTGAACCTCGACCGAAAAATCGAATCTGCCCGGAAATCTCAAATGGACAACCTCGATTTAAAAATGACGCTACTACCATAGCAAGGGCTACACTGGAGTAACAGTCAAAACGACACACACGAATGACTTGCCAGCGAACTAATTCCAGCATGGTTTCATGCTGCGACGTGATGGAGAGTAGGCTATTGTTGGTGGTCGTTTGGGGGTGTGGTGAGGTGACAAACTGGGTGGTCTAGTCACTGGAGTTGCTGGTTGGTCGGAGACGAAGCAAAAGCAGACTGGTTTTGAGCTGTTCGCTAGGGTTTTTTCAGTTGTTTGGTTTCATTGTTGTTCTTGGAAGAAGAAGAAGAAGACGCATGGTCTTTTGGTCATGACAAACAACGAAGGAGAAGGTTAGCGATGGAGGACGAGTCTCAACTGGTTTAGGGGCTGAAGGGTCGCTACTGGTTTGGTTGGTCGAGGGTGAAGGGTGGTCGAAGCTGAGCAGACTAGTTTGTTTGGGCAGTAAGGAGAAGGTGTTGTTGCGGGCTGTTTGGTGGATGACTGGCAGATGGGGGGGCTATTTTGGTGAGCGAGATGGTGGATTTAGTTGAAGACGATGAGGGGTCATTAATGGCAAAGAAACGACGGGGCTGACGGCTGTTTGGGCGATGACCGAGAGTGGTCGACAGAGTGAGGCTGTTTCAGGTGGTCGACGGAATGAAGGCGTGGCTGTTCGTTGCTGGAGACGGAGATGAAGCAGCAGTAAGCTGGAGGGTCATTTGGTCGAGGGTGAAGGGTGGTCGTGAAGGTGGACGAAGCTGAAGCAGACTGGTTTGTTTGGGAGCTGGTGGCGAAGGACGATGGGCTGGAGGTTCAGGCGATGTGGGGGAGGGTCGTTTTTTTGTTTCAGGTTTTCTTCATCTCTTTCTCTGAAGAAGACCAATGAAAAGTAGTATATTTGGTCCCCAAAAAATCTCTCCAAAATCTGAAGTTTTTCCCTCAGTCTATGCGTGTATATGTGAGTTCTTGTGAGAGAATTGAATACCTCAAAACGTGTAAAGTCATGGGTCTCGCGTGTTCTTGTGTTCCAACATGTGAGGGGTTCAAGTGTATGTTTGTTTTGCGTTCTACAATGTTCCCCATGTGTATCCCCCACGTGTGATGGGCTCGAATTGTTATGGGCTAGGTCCGAAAATTAGGCCTAAAAATGGGTCGTTTGAACCCAAATATTATTCTTTCCCGCAACCAAGAATAAAAATACGATATTATTTAATTAATCCTACGTAAGCAAAATAACTATCAAAATAAGATTGACAACTAAAACAAAACTATTTTTGTATTTTCATGTTTAAAAATGACTATAAAACATTAATAAAACTTTTTTTTTTGTAATTTTCATTTTTATATAAAGATAAAATATAAAGTACTATTTTTTGTATTTTTTCAAGTTTATGATAAATACATAAACTAAAATTTATATATCTTTCTTTTTTGTATTTTTTTTCATTTTTGTAATGAAAATAAAGTAAAGAGTCAAAAATAGCTGAAATAGCTATATTAAGGTTAAATTAAATATTTTACGCTAAAAATATGAAAAATCCTGGGGTGGGTCAAAAATCACACGTCTACAGCTGCCCTTCTTTGACTGGAAACACAAAGAGTTTTCACACAAAGAACGACTAGACAGGTTTTGACCCGACCCTTATTCGGAGAGACTAAAACTAAAGGAAAGGAAGAGAGTGTGACCGAGCCCTGGTATCTGAGCTGCCTACATAACCTTGGCTATAAAGGAATCAGGTCACGTGTAGTTCAGAAGTGAGTGAGATGATTGAGTATACCGAGGTGAAGAGTCGATCGAGGTTTCGGTCCGCGGTCCTGCTATTACATCAAAAATGAAAAAGACTAACTAAGCCTATCAGCTACTAGTTACAAGGATTCCTATCTATAAGCCTTCTGAAGCTTGATCTTGAGTCTTGAATGGTGCATCATGCAGACTTTGGATTTGAACCTTGATGCTTGCTATTTGTAGGTGCTAGTTCATCCTTCTTCGACTTTCTGTATCAGAAACCGGCTTGCGGTTCTTGTGACCTCGATTATGTCTTGAGCAGACCATATCTTTTCTCCACTTCTTCTTTGAACCTTGAACTGTTGACTCGAATTTTTGAGGCGAGCTTCTGAATTTGGATTTATGCTGGGGATTTTTGTGGCAACCCTCCGCTCTTCGGGAGGGCTCCTGACTTCAAGACTTGAAATGTAAAACACTAAAATGTAAAGACTGAAATGTATTCCTCTATTATACGGGCGGGCTCCCGACTTCAAAACTTTGAAATTTAAAGACTGAAATGATTACCATCTTAGGTGAAAAAATTCAACAGACTAAGATTTTGACTCTAGGAGATAATTCATCAGACTAGGTCCATTTTGCGTGATCTTAGGAGAAAGATTCATCATACTGAGATTTTGATATCTTAGGAGAAAGATTCATCAGAATAAGATTTTGCCTCTAGGAGATAATTCATCAGACTAAGTCCATTTTTTGTGATCACTTAAATTAAAAATGTAAAGACTGAAATGTATTCCTCTGTTATATGGGCGGGCTCCCAAGTTCAAACAACATCTTGAAAATAAACTTCATTCCTCCTTTTGTTATCTTAGGTGAAAAAATTCAACAGACTAAGATTTTGACTCTAGGATATCAGACTAGGTCCAAATTTATGTGATCTCAGGAGAAAGATTCATCGGACTGAGATTTTGATATCTTAGGAGAAAGATTCATCAGACTAAGATTTTGACGCTAGGAGATAATTCATCAGACTAGGTCTAAATTTATGTGATCTCAGGAGAACGATTCATCGGACTGAGATTTTGATATCTTAGGAGAAAGATTCATCAGACTAAGATTTTGACGCTAGGAGATAATTCATCAGACTAGGTCTAAATTTATGTGATCTCAGGAGAACGATTCATCGGACTGAGATTTTGATATCTTAGGAGAAAGATTCATCAGACTAAGATTTTGACGCTAGGAGATAATTCATCAGACTAGGTCTAAATTTATGTGATCTCAGGAGAACGATTCATCGGACTGAGATTTTGATATCTTAGGAGAAAGATTCATCAGACTAAGATTTTGACGCTAGGAGATAATTCATCAGACTAGGTCTAAATTTATGTGATCTCAGGAGAACGATTCATCGGACTGAGATTTTGATATCTTAGGAGAAAGATTCATCAGACTAAGATTTTGACGCTAGGAGATAATTCATCAGACTAGGTCTAAATTTATGTGATCTCAGGAGAACGATTCATCGGACTGAGATTTTGATATCTTAGGAGAAAGATTCATCAGACTAAGATTTTGACGCTAGGAGATAATTCATCAGACTAGGTCTAAATTTATGTGATCTCAGGAGAACGATTCATCGGACTGAGATTTTGATATCTTAGGAGAAAGATTCATCAGACTAAGATTTTGATGCTAGGAGATAATTTATTAGACTAGGTCCAATTTGTTGTTTTATCTGAAACCCTCTACTTGTTGCCTTTCATTTTTTATTATCTTATCTGTAACTTCCCAACTATTGCTTTCACTACTTCTTGTTGTCTTATCTGCAATTTTTCAATTCTTGCCTTCCCCTTTTGTTATCTATCTGGGTCTTTCCGGCTGTTGCCTTTACTTTTTTGTTGTTATCTTTCTAAGTCTTTCCAACTGACTTCTTATTAACTTGAAAAAAAATTCATCGGACTAAGATTTTTATCTTAGGAGAAATAATTCATCAGACTAAGATTTTTTTTTTATCTTAGGAGAAACAATTCATCAGACTAAGATTTTTATCTTAGGAGAAACAATTCATCAGACTAAGATTTTTCATCTTAGGAGAAACAATTCATTAGACTAAGATTTTTTCATCTTAGGAGAGATAATTCATTAGGCTAATATTTTTCATCTTAGGGGAAACAATTCATCAGACTAAGATTTTTCATCTTAGGAGAAACAATTCATCAGACTAAGATTTTTTCATCTTAGGAGAACCCATTCATCAGACTAAGATTTTCTTATCTTAGGAGAAATTCATCAGACTAAAATTTTTTATCTTAGGAGAAAAAACATCCATCCGACTAAGATTTTTTTAATCTTAGGAGGAAATTTGCACTGCTTTGTTCCTGTTACATACAAAGAAAAGTTTTGTCAGTTTTGAAAATGACATTCTTGCTGGGGATGATTTCTTCCTTCCCTTACAACTCGAGTTATCTTCCTTCTTCCTCAAATGAGTACTTGACTTCAACAAAATAAAAAGGTAACGCCTCCGTTCTACGGGCGGGCTCCCGACTACAACAACTTAAAAGATAACGCCTCCGTTCTACGGGCGGGCTCCCGACTTCAATAACTTACGTCTGCTTCCCTCAAAAACTCGTGTTGTCTTCCCTCTTATCTGTTGGGGCTAACATTGCTGGGGAATTAATTACCTACCTGTTGGGGATAATACTGCGGGGAGGAATCTCTTTTTTTTCTCCCTTTTTTTTCAAAATTACTTTCTTTTATTTTCTCTCAACATTGCTAGGGATAAAAGTGTTATCAGCTGGGGATAACGTTGCTGAGGATAACGCTGCTGGGGAAATTTTATTCCTTCAAAATTGGTGCTTCACTCTTCTGGAAGCTGCTGGGGGTGACACTGACTTTTGCTCTTTCTGAACATCAGTTTAGTCCCTTTGTTCTGTCCATTGGGGGTACAACTCCTTTCATTAAAATTTGTTGTTTTCTTTCTTTCAGACCGCTGGGGATAATACTGGTTTAAAGACCATTTCCCTTAAAACTGGTGTTATCTTTCTTCTTCCCCAAGTGGATACCTGACTTCTAGAAAATTTTCCAAATGAAAGGAAAATTTTCTGCCCCAGTTTGATAATCTTCCTCGCGGCATGCCTTTTCATCAATGCCATTTTCTTTTTCCTGTTTTAAATCAAAGAAAATTTGTTAGTTTAAAACGCGGTGGTTGGTTGTGATGCTCCTACTGGGTATGGTTCTCCTTATCTCCTTCCCTGCTTTGTATTCCATTACACCACCAAAACCTGCTGGGGATGATATTATTTGCTGGGGATGAGATTCCTGCTGGTCTTAGAACGACTTCCCTGCTTTGTGTCATCTTGGCTGACACCTTTTGACCTTCTCGAGGATTCCTTATTCGCGAACCTCTCAGCCATTATTTCCACTCTTCTTATCTGACCCCCCACATTTCCTATGACAGTGACTCTGCTTGAAGATCTTGCATGTTTTACTGATAAGCCATTTTCTTCGTTCATCCTTGTCACTGAAAATACCTTTTCTGCTGGGGATATCCTTCTTGGTACTAATACATCTCTTTGCCAATCTCCTCTTGCTAGGGAATGTCCTTCTTGACACTAGCCTTGCACTTGTTCCTTCCCGACTCATACCACTCGAATGCACTAGTCAGATATCGTCTTGCATAATTGGAAAGCTGATGGCAGATTCTGAAGTCATTTCTCTCAAACAGACTCTATTGGGGAATTTTTGATGAAAGTAAAAAGATAAAAGGAACAGAATAAAAGACAAAGGAAGAGGATGACTCTCTAAAAATAAAAGTTATAAAATAAAAACTTATTAAACACGGATACTAACTCTAATGGCCATGATATGCACATATAGCCTATCCTCCGTCATTAATTCGCCTTTCACAATCTTCGTTTGGCGGTTTCCCATTTGATTATCAAAATTTATTCGACTTGTAGTGCCCGAAGGGTTTTCACTATCAACCCTCTCTCATTGTTTCTTCTCTCTCAACTTACAGTCGCCTCAAGGTGCCTGTGAAGGTTTTCACCAATAAGACTCTCTCATTTGTATTACTTTTTAGCTGGGGATTGGGGTGTTACCGCTAAGACTTTCTCATATTCCTTTTTTGCTCGGGATCAGAGTCTTTTCTGCTATCAGAGTGTTATGTTCGCCGATAGGACTCATTCATTTGTCTGACTTGGCATTTTTGCAGACTAATCGGAAGGTCTTTCTTTGGACTGTAATGTGGGATTTTGGATAGGGCTAGAAAGAAAGGGTTAAAGGCTCAAAACAAAACAACTTCGGGTTCAAAATTACAACCTTCGGAACTAAATTTATTTATAATAAACACAATTTTTTTGTTTGACCCAGTTTTCTTGCTTGGGGATTTTTTGATTTTTTGTTACACTATGATCGAGCTGTGAAGTGCCTACGTATCCTCTTTGAGGAATCAGGTCAAACGTAGTTTCCAATTCCTCGTTATTCCAATTTCCCTTTTTAATTATATTTTTTTCCTTTTCTTTTTCTTTTCTTTTTGTTGTTTTTTTTTTATCTGACACGTTTGTGTTTCTAGTCTTTTCTACTGATTCCAAAGGAGGGGTGTGAAAGAAAACAAATAAGGCTCAAATGGTTAACGAAGGATAAGGTATTTGGATAGCAGAATAAAATGCCTCCGTCATTCCAATCTTCAAAACATGTCAAGTGAAAACAACACAATTAACATTCGTCATATCATAAAAGCACTGTTGGGCAACACTCTCATTTTTATTACCATGAATGGCCTCCATGTCAACATGGACAACTTGCCTTTAACGGTTTTCTTTTTTATTTGCCCCAGTTTCGCATGACTCGGGTTCCAAATGATCTCAACTGTTCTTATTTCCTTTAAGCATCCCGATCCTTTCCTAATTGCTTCATTATTAACTTGTAAGATTAGGCCTAAATTACGTGCGCATGCCATGTCACTGGAGTTGACTGAAAAAGAACTATAAAGAGGAAAGACTTAAACCAAAGAAAAATGACTAGAAATAACGGGAGACCGAGAATTGCATTAGATAGACGAGAAAAGAGTTTGTATAACAAAACAAGCACAATAAACTGGGATACAACCCTTAGAACAACCTAGACATCACGAAACGAGTTACTATGACCGAAAGGACTGGACAAAAATAGAAAGGTTTGGGTTACAAGACAATATCCGGGTTACACCCTGAAATAACCCGGACAACAGAAATAACAACAAAATAAGCCACCAAAACTCCTCCCTTGATTGACCAAGAAATGGAGAGTCTTCCCAATTACCAAGCACGATATCTTGGCCACTGAGCTTCGCATCAATATTACCAAGGCCACTATCTGCTTCAACATTTTCAGTTTTAATCAATACATCCCTAAGAGGATTCACGTGCTCCTTGTCACCAGGCACCATCCCCACAAAGTATGCATCATGACGTGCAGGTAAAGGACTTTGTGCGATATTTTGGGTGTCACTGTCTTGGATCTCAATCACGTTTTCCTGGATCTTGTGTTTCCGGCTCACCACAAACCAACCACCTCAATTTTCTCAACAATTCAAAATAAAACATGTTAGAATGGACTCAGTCGGTCCTTATTATTATCATCATTTTATTATTATTTTTTTTATTTTTTTTAAATTTTTTTTCATTTTTTTGCTTTTTGGTTGTGGTCGAATCATATAGAGATTGCCTACGTATCATGACCCCACATGAATCAGACCTTGCGTAGTTCGGGCAAATACGCGGTAAACAACAACAAAACACTTTTTTTCATTTTTATAATAAAACAAACTTAATAACTCAGGTTCGAAAACTGACCATACTAACAGACTTTGATGAAAGGACGACCTACAGACTTGAACATTAAACAACCCACATGCTCTAATCAAAAGAAATACAAAATAAAAAATTGACTGACAAATTCCTTCTATGTCTGCCAATTTCAACCAAATGGCTATTTCTGCAAACGTGGCCCCTTCTTAATTTCACATGAATTTTGAGGCCTGGAAGGATTATTTTACAAACATGTCCGTTCTTTTACGAAAATAGCCTTTCGAAAACGGAAAATACTCTAAGGCTATCTCGACAAGAACGGTTTAATACACTGCCGAAACTGGCTCGGGTTATTTTGACCAAAAATCACAAAGGCATTTGCTTGCCCATTGACTCTTTTTTTTTCAAATTAAAACAAAAGACCTGGTTTTGCAAACACGGCCTTTCAGCACCTCGGGGACGAAGATTTTAAGGTTGTGAAGGCTTAACCGGTCAAAAAAGTTGATAAAAAATGACCAGGGTGGCTGTTTATGCAAAGTCAGCCTTTCGGCGTCCCTTTCGGGAACATTCGGCTATTTTTGATAAAACGGCATTACCCGACTTACTTAAAACTTTTTTTTCTTGTTTTTCAAAATAAAACCTGATATTGCAAACACGGCCTTTCAGCGCCTCGGGGATGAAGATTTTAAGGTTGTGAGGGTCAAAAATCAAAACCTAACCCAAAGCGGTCATTCATGCAAAGTTAGGCTTCCGGCGACCCTTTCGGGAACATTCGGCTATATTTGATAAGGATGGCATCACCCGACTTATTTATAACAAAATTAGAATTTGACATTTTTTTTGGCTATTTTTTGCAAAAGGGGAGGTTGGACCCGACGAGGGTTGCCTACGTATCTCACATCCGATGAGAATCAAACCAGCGTAGTTCTGCCGATTGGATACGGGCGAGAACAACTAATTTAGAGAAACATATATTTTTTTTATTTTTTATGGATGAAACATACAAAATCTTTTTGAATTTTTTTTCTTTTTTTTTTTTGATTTTCTGATTTATGAAAAATGATGACAAAGTACAAAATCTTTTGAATTTTCATGCTTCTTTTTTGATTTTCAAAATGTGGCATGGGGGACATAGGGAATTCCAAGACTTCTTGGATTCCACGAATGTTCCCCATGTGCTTTTCCAAAAATGAAGCATGGGGGACATGGAGGAATTCCAAGACTTCTTGGATTCCACAAATGTTCCCCATGTGCTTTTCCTAAAAATAAAGCATGGGGGACATGGAGGAATTCCAAAATTTCTTGGATTTCACAAATGTTCCCCATGTGCTTTTCCCAAAAATGAAGTATGGGGGACATGGGGGAATTCCAAAATTTCTTGGATTCCACAAATGTTCCCCATGTACTTTTCCCAAAATGAAGCATGGAGGACATGTGGGAATTCCAAGACTTCTTGGATTCCACAATTGTTCCCCATGCCTTTGATTAAAATAATATCATGCTTATCTAAAAAAAACGTGCAACCTTCTTATTTAACGAGATCAGCATGACCAGGCATGCCATTTGTCCTTAACTATTATTGGTTTGCCAAATAATCCTTTTACCCTTGAATAAATGCAACATGTAGCACATAGTATGCATCAAGATGGTCTTTTCCTTTTAGGTCAGCTGTCCTAGACGGACCCAACCCCTGTGTTGTGTCCCCTAAGTCAAATGCACATGATGCAAACAAACGTTCCTACTAGGGATCCGACATGAGGTTTTGTTATACTAGGTTTATCCTGGGTTTATTGTTCTAGACTTGGCTTACCCGAGCGGACAACTCGAACCGAGGATGGGAGTTGTGTACCGGTAACCAAATCCGATTTTGCAACTCCTCCGAATCCTCGTTCTACTTTTGGAATATGACAGTAACAAAAAGAAGTCACGACCAGCGTGCACTCCTCAGGAGAGAGAGAAGAGAGGGGTTTCGGCACGATTTATATATACAGTTCAAATAATATCAAAGCGGTAAAAATCATCATTTTGCACATTAAGCTCAATCATATAATAAAATCAGATAATAAATAAAGCCAAATACAACGGTTATTCTAAGCTCGAATTTCTAACCCTGAACCAGTGGTTCTGGGTCAGGTCCCCAGCAGAGTCGCCACAGCTGTCACACCTCCTTTTTATGCTACCGCACTCCGCGAAGGGTGTAGTAAAGGGAGTTTTTCCAATTAAAGGACAATCAAAATGGGATTCGTTTATTAAGAGATTCAGAGTCGCCACTTTTTTGGGAGATTTATGGTGTCCCAAGTAACCGGTTGAATCCCGAATCGAGGAAAGGTTTGACTCTATTTAACAGTCCGCGAACCAGAAATTCGGATAAAAAATTCTGTTAACCCGGGAGAAGGTGTTAGGCATTCCCGAGTTCCGTGGTTCTAGCACGGTCGCTCAACTGTCATATTCGTCTTATTTATCTTATTTATAACATGCTTTAATATATGTGCAAATTTTAACCTTTAACCGCTTTTAATATTATTATTATTATTTTAACAGAGAATTGCAACGTTGTGATAGCGTATCGCGAACCACGTCACATCAATATACCCGTGGTTATCGACACATTTCGACTCTGTTGAGATTTGGATTTTGGTCACATAAATGTGCACCCGAATTTAAGAAAGTAATTTATTAAAGGCGCGCCTAGAGCGACTAGCGTACCATTATTTTGGGTAAGGCCGTGAAATTTTGCTAAACGGTCCATCCCGAAGTCTAAATAAAAATGCGTGTAGAGGGCCCCGCAGTTTTGGTATTTTTGTTTGTCGAGGCTCGTCTCATTCATTATTTTTAAAAGAATTACAACGTCATGGAAATTCATCTCGAACCACGTCACAATCAATGTACCCGTGATTATCGACACATTTCGACTTCGTTAAGATTTGGATTTTGGTGACATAAATGTACACCCGAGTTTAGGGAGGTAATGTTATTAAAATATGCGCCTAAAGAGTCCAATGCGTTATTATTTTGGGGAAGGCCGTGCAATTCACTAAACGGCCCATCCCGAAGTCTAAGTGTTTTTAATATATATACATTTATGAGGGCCCCGCAATTTGTGCATTTTATTTGGCGAGGCTCGTCTCAATTTTATTAAAGGAAAAAGCATTCAACTAAGTGAACTACAGATATGCATATTCAAAACTAATTCGAAATTAAATGCCACGACTACATTACGGGAACCGTATCCGTAACCGTGATAATTTAATTACCTGCCTAAAACAAACTACGTGTTCAAATTATTCTCTTAATTCTTATTCATAAAAAAAATTTAAACCTTCTTTCAACTGGAACTACGTTCCTTTATCCTAGCTATGTGTGAAAATACCAATGTAACTGTTAAGCTTAATTGTTATAGAATTTTTGAATAGACCAAAGTAACTTTACATTATGAATCCAACAAATAATATTGGACTATAGATAGATAAACGACTTTAACAATCAGAACTCGTCCAAACAGATTAAGCTAAACAACAAACATGACATTCGAAAAAACAACCATAAACCAAAATAATAAGAGCATGTTGTTCATATCACATTGGAAACTAACGCAGCAATACAAGTAAGAGTTACAAGAATTGAACCTGGAATTTCTTATTTTAATTGAGTAAAATCGGAAACTACGGAGATATGCTTGAACAAGGTACTGAGCAGCGAACCAAGAACCAACAGGGACACGAAGCGACGGAACCTCGACCGGAAAATCGAATCTGCCTGGAAATCTCAAACGGACAACCTCGATTTAAAAATGACGCTACTACCATAGCAAGGGTGACACTGGAGTAACAGTCAAAACGACACACACGAACGACTTGCCAGCGAACTAATTCCAGCGTGGTTTCATGCAGCGACGTGATGAAGAGTAGGCTATTGTTGGTGGTCGTTTGGGGGTGTGGTGAGGTGACGAACAGGGTGGTCTAGTCGCTGGAGTTGCTGGTTGGTCGGAGACGAAGCAAAAGCAGACTGGTTTTGAGCTGTTCGCTAGGGTTTTTTCAGTTGTTTGGTTTCATTGTTGTTCTTGGAAGAAGAAGAAGACGCATGGTCTTTTGGTCGTGAAAAACAACGAAGGAGAAGGTTAGCGATGTAGGACGAGTCTCGACCGGTTTTGGGAAGAAGGGTCGCTACTGGTTTGGTTGGTCGAGGGTGAAGGGTGGTCGAAGCTGAAGCAGACTCTTTTGTTTGGGCAGTAAGGAGAAGGTGTTGTTGCGGGCTGTTTGGTGGACGAGTGGCAGATGGGGGGCTATTTTGGTGAGCGAGATGGTGGCTTTGGTTGAAGACAATGAGGGGTCGTTAATGGCAAAGAAACGACGGGGCTGATGGTTGTTTGGGCGATAACTGAGAGTGGTAGACGGAGTGAGGCTGTTTCAGGTGGTCGACGGAATAAAGGTGTGGCTATTCGTTGCTGGAGACGGAGATGAAGCAGCGGTGAGCTGGAGGGTCGTTTGGTCGAGGGTGAAGGGTGGTCGTGAAGGTGGACGAAGCTGAAGCAGACTGGTTTGTTTGGGAGCTGGTGGCGAAGGATGATGGGCTGGAGGTTCAGGCAATGTAGGGGGGATCATTTTTTTGTTTCAGGTTTTCTTCATCTCTTTCTCTAAAGAAGACCAATGAACAGTAGTATATTTGGTCCCCAAAAAATCTCTCCAAAATCTGAAGTTTTTCCCTCAGTCTATGCGTGTATATGTGAGTTCTTGTGAGAGAATTGAAGACCTCAAAATGTGTAAAGTCATGGGTCTCGCGTGTTCTTGTGTTCCAAAATGTGAGGGGTTCAAGAGTATGTTTGTTTTGTGTTCCACAATGTTCCCCACGTGTGATGGGCTCGGATTGTTATAGGCTAGGTCCGAAAATTAGGCCTAAAAATGGGTCGTTTAAACCCCAAATATTATTCTTTCCCGCAACCGAGAATAAAAACACGATATTATTTAATTAGTCCTACGTAAGCAAAATAACTATCAAAATAAGATTGACAACTAAAACAAAACAATTTTTATATTTTCAAGTTTAAAAATGACTACAAAACATTAATAAAACTATTTTTTTTTTGTAATTTTCGTTTTTATATAAAGATAAAATATAAAATACTATTTTTTGTATTTTTTCAAGTTTATGATAAATACATAAACTAAAATTTATATATCTTTCTTTTTTTTTGTATTTGTTTTTCATTTTTGTGATGAAAATAAATTAAAGAGTCAAAAATAGCTGAAATAGCTATATTAAGGCTAAATTAAATATTTTACGGTAAAAATATGAAAAATCCTGGAGATGGTCAAAAATCACACGTCTACACCCATATGAGCTCAACCATCTTCCCATAACTCATGATTTTACATGCATGCATAGATACGTTCTCATACCCAATAATCATACCCCCTACCCCCCCAATTAAAACCTCTTTTACCCTAAATCCGAAATTGAGGCTAGGACATGGAACCTTACCTCTTGGACGAAGAACTTGTGAGTTTCTCCTTCTGAATTCTCCAACTTTGAGCAATAATTGATGGACAATAATCTTAGAAACTTCCCCTATCACTCTAGACCACTTCCCTCTCTCTAAATATCAGTTAGGACCAGCCAAAATAACCCACAAGTTGTTGTTGCGCCCCCTTTTTTTCCCTCCCCTTTTTACGGGGAAGAAGGTCCGGGTTTTGACATTTATGGGGGAATAACTCGTTTCCTTTGGAGATTTGGGTATCTCAAGAGTCGCCACCTAACAGATTATAGTGCATTAGGGCACCTAAAGTGATTAACTCTTAGATTGGTTTGCATTACCAGAGATGTAGGGTAAGGGCTTGAAATAACCTTGAGAGGAAGGTGTTAGGCACCCCTCTCGGTCCACAATTGTGGGTCCCGGATGAACTTATACTTGTGAATTAGTCCCTTAACAAATAAGTAATTGAGACATATAATTGCAAATAAATCATGTTGGACATTGTATGACTAAGATAATAAGACAAAGGGGTTTGAACAAGTTGTGTACATATATAAAAAAGGTTTTAAGCAAAAAGGAATTTGGGAAAGGAGGGGTCCTAGGTTGGTTAGCCTACAGGATCACTCCACGCAATGCCCAGTAAACACTCCTCAATAAGGGGCTACACATGACATTAACGCATAGTCATTATATCCATATCTACCCATTCCCACTCCTTAGCGTCTAGTTAAGCGAGTGTTGTTTAGCGATCTCTATGCTTGCTGTTACCCGTCCCTTCTTAATGGTCTTGGAGAAAATTGGGACCTCCACCTATAGGTGGTTCTAGACAGACCCCTAAGGTGTAAAAGGATAAAAGACTAGGTGACAGGCAATAACAAATAGGACTTTAGCAAATAAAAGCATGAAAGAGCAAATAAGAGGGTTAGTTTTACCTCCACATATAAGGCATGTAAGCAGCACGACTCAAACACAAATAAGGGCAATATTGTTACACAGGATCCTAAGACATGATGTCTATGCAAATATCAGAACACATGAGATATGCAGTTTTATTTTATAACTCAGAAGCGGGGTCCCTAATCAGTTTGCCTACTGATTTTAAGTCTCTTAACCATTAAGTAGTAAATACAAAGAGGCAGTTTTCAGTTTTATAAGAGTTGATTACCTAAGGCTTGCCTAGGCGTGGGATAATGCACAGTTGTTACCAGAACCATTAGAACAATGAAAGAGTTATTTTACCTAAGAAAGCATGATGTTCTAAGTCTTACAGGATATAATATTATTACTAATTTGTTTAAAGCAGGATGAGACTGTTTATATTCCTTTTCATGCATCAGTAGTTTAACTACGCATAGCTGGATGAGTATGAACGAGAACCTAAACATGGTATCTAATATGAACACATAAGGTATGGAATGATTTATATGCAAGATTTTAAAAGCAGAATTTCTAAATGCACAGCATGATTGAAGAATTTCGTAAAGCAGGATTTCTAAATGCATAAAAGGTTACAGCATTATAGAGCGTGCTGTCAAGTGTGCAGGAGTAGCAGTTTTTGTTTCAATGCCATTTATCCTAAAAACGGGATTTCTAAGTGATAGTAAGAATGTCAAAATGAGATGCTAAAACAATATACATGAAACCTAAGAGCATGGTAGCATGATGTGCTTTGCATGTATTGGTCCTAAACATGGATTATAGTGTGCATACAGAAAAATGTAAACCTAAAGCATGATTCCGACCCTTGATATTTATAGCATGTATAACTACCCTCCCCCCCATACGTTTTTTACTAGCCATCCCCAATATTCGTTTACAACAAATTACTACAAACCAATATTGCATGAATTACATAACTAGATAAGAAAAGAGTTACACTATAGGGAGCCTGAAAGTAGGCCCATATTTCCAAAATTTCTAATGCCAAATTGCCTCACAGCCTTCCACATAATCCGGGTGTGTCAGAGTTCCCTAAGGACCTCAAGAGATCCCGAGCAGTGCTCACACCCAGATTTCATAATTATATTTGAGTAAGTGCAGTGTGGAAGGGCCAACTCTAATGTATTAGAGTTCAGAGGGATCTCATAGGGATCCCTAAGCAGTCACACATTAGAGGGGTAGTACTTAAAACCTAAGAGTAGATGTGAGAGTGCTTGACATAGTTTTGAAAATATTTAAGCAGGAAAATAGTTTAAAAAGAGACTTGTTTGAAATAGTTTTATAAAAACAACAGATGGAGTTATTCAATAAGACAGTTTTGAAAAGGGAGTAGAGTAATAAGAAACAGTCCAAACACAGCACCCAAAACAGGTTCATACATAACAAGTAACATAGAACCAAGGCAGGTTCAGCAACCACAAACAGGGGTAATGGGATTTAGGGACACACAGGTCACATAGGTAAACACATAGTTGTAGGAGCACTTAAGTATAGAATCAGCAATATTCTAAGGGGTTAAGGAACTTCAGAATTAACACAGAATCAGTTAACTTAAGAATACCAACTACTTTGCACATAAAGGTTCATGCCAGAAATCAGAGAAATATAAGTAAGGAAGAGTCACATTGGGGTATACTGGAAGGGGGATAAAATTTCGTAAACATGCTGAGTCTAAGGGAGGGGACACATTCAGAAGCATGTTGATAAAGCGATGAAGTAAACATATTAGTTGAAAGTTGAACAACAAAATCATAAGTGAAAACAGACTAGAAACATGATGAATTGAAGTAATAAAAGAAATATGTTGTTCTTGAAACTTTGAATTGAAATAAGAACATATCAGTAAAAAAAGATAGCAAACACAAAGTGGAGGATAGGAGAGCACAATAATTAGCCTTGGCTCACATCCGGCTAATTCAAGATAGTAGCAAGTAGCAAAGAAAGAAAGCAGAAAGCTTTGAGTGTGAGAGATAGTTTTTTGAACCAATGAGTTCGTGTATGTTGATTGTTAATGAGAGAGCATATATATAGTAGTTTGAAACTAGGTAAAATAAGGTAAGAATCACAATTGTATAGTAATGAACTAGGTATCAATTAGTATCAAATTAGTATAAGTACTTCCTTTAATTAAGTAGTTAAATCAAATGTTAAGGACAAACAACAAATAAAGAAAGAAATCAATGTGTAACAGGAGCATAACAGATAAGGAAACAATACAAACAGTGCAAGTATAAAACAGGTAATTAGGGTTAGGTTCAGAAAGCTCTAATTAAGGGAACAACATAAGAATTGATTTGACAGTATAGTCGATCATAAAATAAGGCAAGAGAATAACTTAGAGGTTGGAAATCAGTAAGGAAATCATCATAAGATATTAGTGAAAGGCATCAATTACAGAAAATTAGGGATTCAAATAGGAGTAGTGATGATTAAGGGGAATTAACACAAATTGTTGTAAATAAATGAAATAATCATAGTATAGGAAAGGATGAATAAAAATCAGAAACCCTAATAAGCATAGTAAAGTAAAATCACATAAAATCGGGAATTCAACTAGAAAAAAGTAGTACTGATTAGAGGAATTAAAACAAATTTCTGTTAAGAAACAGAATAAACATAATATAAGCGGAAGAAGCAAAATCAGAAACCCTAATGAGCATAATAGGGTAAAGTCATAGAAACATAAAACATATTCATGAATAACAGATATGCGAACAAATTAAGCGAAGAAATAAGCAAGGACAGTTCTCAGAACCCAGTATTAAGACCAAAAATTAGAGTTTTCAACATAATGAATCAGATAAAAGAGAAAACTCAGACAAAATGTTTAAATATAGTAAACATCATAGAATAATACTGAAAATCAGAGGAAATGTCATTTTGAAAAGGGGTTAAGAAACCCTAGTTTTGAAGACAAAGAGGCATTTTTGAAAAAGCGGAGAGATTATCATGGAAAACAACAAAATGACTCAGAATACTCTTAGATCTGTTACAGATCTAAGAGGTCAAGTGATAAATTAGGGTTTTAGAGAGAGATAACCTAGAGATGTAGAGATTCCTGCTTAGAAGCCATGGATCTAGCCGGAGAAATAGAAAGGTATTACTCAAACGGACCAAGGTGGCCTGAGAATGGCGAGAATAGACCGTAGGTATGAGTTGAACAGCCGCTAGTCCTTTGAGGACCTCAGGGTAGCAAGAATCCGGTATGGGGGGAGCCATTGAGGCTAGGGGTGGTGGTGAAACCGCCATTAATACCCGCGAGCCGACAGCTGGCGAGTAGAAGTCATGGTTTAACAGAGAGAGAATGAGGAGGTGTGACTGCGGAGAGTGATGAGAGAATGAGATAAATGAGGGTTTGGGAGGGTAGAGTATTAGGTTAATTATGGTAAGGACGGATCTGATCCGTTGATCAAAATTGATCAACGGTTCAGATTAAACAGGGATTGGGTTGGGCAAGATAGTGAATTGGGCCTTGGGGGTATTGGGCTGATTTAATCAGGTTTGGGTCTGGTTTAATTTAGGCTAGCATTGAAGTAAAATTAGGCTATTTTTTAAATACCCAATTCAAATTAATTAATATAATTTATAAAATAGTTGTTAATTATAAAATAAAAAATCGTGCATAGAAAGTAGTTTAAAATGATCATTTAGTATTTTAAAATACGAATGACTAAATTTTGGGTAAAGATCGTATAAAATTATATGATTGAGCTATAATCTCAAAGTTATTGCAATTATAGCCAAAAGATACCAATTTGGCTAATTATAAAATAATTTGGTTTAAATAGAACCATGAATAATAAACTAAATCAAGAAATACTTTTGAAATTATTTGCAATGCTATTTTATAATTATTTATTAAAAATAAAATGCTGGGTAAATAAATAAAAATATAAAAAATTATGGAAAAATATCAATTGCTAATCAATGCATGATTTTGAAGACATATATGCAATTTGAAATATTTTTTGGAAAAAATTAGGTGTCAACAGTTATTTTTATAAAAATAGGATCGGGTAAAATTTTCCAAACTTAAACTCTAAGAAGTTGGGTCTCAAAACAGGGACAAAACCCGCAAAGGGGACCGTAGAAAAGGGTCCCACAACTGGGTTGTTCGGGTTGGGTCTACGATCGCATAATGCATCGCAGAACTCCCCTCCGGAAATCTTCATGTTGGATCTGTGATGGATGTGCGGCCGCAAAACGATTATGCGGTCGCTTAATTGAACGCAAAATATTATCCAAAATTTGTCCAGTTCTCTGCTTCACTCTACGGTTAATCTGTGATTTGCAGATTAGTTCTGCGACAGCAGAATGGATCGCAGAAACTCCCCTGCTCTGCCAAAATTTTCTTCAACTCGTGCACTGTTCAACCCAAAAATTTTATACCATCTCTACAGTCATCAACACATAAGTCTACCTTGGCATCACGAAACCCTGAGTTTTAGGTAAAATTTGACGGGGCCTTACAAAAATCCTCTTGGTTAGCTTCGATCAATGTCCCGATACGGGTATTCAAAAAATCCCAGCTAACATCAAGTGTTAATTGTCTTCAAGAGATTTATAATCTATCTCCAACGGTTCAATCTCAACCCTCAAGTCTTTTTGTCGACTTCCGAAGCTTCATAGGATGCCTTCAAAGGTTCAAGAGAGCCCTCAAGAAACTTGATTTTATTCGAAGAGGCATGGAGATACTCTTGAGTTTGGGTGATCATTTGCACTAGATCACCCGTGTACACCTCCTTCTGATTTACAAGTTCTTTCAACCTTTGAGTGCTTCTCAATAAAGGAAGATTCTAATATATCCTTATCCTTTTCAACTTGATTGGAAGAGGTTTTCAAAACCATTAATTCAAAGGTGGTTATCTTCAGTTGTTGCTCCAAAAACCCTTTTTCTTCAGCGAGAACATCCTTTTCAAGTTGAAAGCTTTTAAATTATCAGCTTTGGTGCATAGCTCAATCACTTGCTAATTAATCCAATATATCCTTCTTGTGATCGTGGTACCTATCAAATTTATCTATAGAAAGACAAGGAAGAAAAGTTATAAACCTAGAAGAAAAGAAAGAAATATAAAGGAATAAAGATATACCTTGAGAGCAGAATGAATGAAATAATTCATTAATGTTAAGGAGATGTGGGACTCAAGTTTCTCCCTTTCGATGGGGCCAATTGATAAGTGGAGATTTTGACTATTTAGTAGTACCTTTTTTTTTGTTTTAGTCTGAAAGTATTGATTTATGTTCCCGAAACTAATGAAATTGTGCAAATTGCAGGAATGTTGGAAGTTCGGTCTCCCATGATTAAATCCGACTTAAAAAGAAGTGTTCCAAATCACAAGGCAATAAAGGGCACAGAAGCAAAGAAGTGCAATCCGCAGAAGAAAGTGCGGAACGTAGAATTCCATCTACGGCGGCAAACCAAGCAAAAGAACCCAACAGGATTCTGACCAGTGAGTGGCCACAAAATAGGGTCTGCACCGACAAATGATTCCAATTTTAGAGAGTGTGCAGAAGACCAAGTCCTGAAGCCTTACTGAAGTGCAGAGCAACAACAATTGTGCGGCCGTAAAAATTGCTTTGCAGTCGCAATCCAAAAATGTGCGACTGCAGAATCCAAGCTCCTATCAACTGAAGAAATCTGCGGACCGCACATGGAATTTTGCAGCCGCAGAACCTCCCGTGCGGAATTTTTTCAGCAAATTTTAGCCCACTATAAATATAAGAGTTTCGCAATTTTATGTCAAGTTTGGCAGAAAAAGTTGTTGTAGCCGTTACCTTTTGCCATTTTAGAAAGTTTGTAATTATTTTAGTGTTTAAACATTATATTTTATGCGTTTAATCTTTAATTTTGAGTTTTATTAGCTTTTCTTCTTCATATACTTTTTTTTAACAGAATCCACTAGGCATTGTGCCTAGGGTTGTTTTTTATAGATAAGAAATATAATACAGCAAAAATGGAGAGGGACTTGAACCTTACCTCCACATATAAAATGAAAATGCACTTGGTCATCCACATATGGAAACCAAGTGGCACCTGAACACTATGGTATGTTAGACCTGTAAGGAGGAACCAATTGTTTATCCAACAATGATAGCCAATTTGTGGTACAAAATACAGTTTTGGTAAGCCTAGGTCAACTATACACAAAAGCATAAGTAAACCTATGTGATCTAAGCAAAAGGATAATAATGTTTTATTCCATGTACAACATGTACTACATACATTACACATATAGAAAAAGTCTATGAAGGGTGGTACATAAACCAAATCAAAGAGAGGGACTATCTTCCACTTAGCTTTAACATTAAGGTCAAGGAAAGCCAAATGGAAGATAGTTGACAAAAATTCTCCAAGTGGAGATGAGCTGTGTTATTGCTGCCAGGTATATTCGACAGAAGAGAGTGGTCCAAAAATTGAGCCTTTTCCTGATGTAGAAATCTAGTGTGTGAGTGCTGAGCATGGTAGAACATCTGATGCATAAGGGAGCTCCTTTTGTATGCACAGTTGTTCCTGCTGGGCTGACTGGGTGATAGTGTTGGTCTGTAGCTGTGGTGGTTGGATCTGCATATATGTGTGTGTGTAGATGAAAGGAGAGACTTGGATAAACTGATATAGTTTTAGCAGAATAAGCATTGGAAATGCCGATACCACTGATAGAAATTGTACCAGTTGATCAAGTTAGCTCCTTGAACCTGCAAAATGCAAAAAACCTATTAATGAAAGGGGGCTCAATCTCCAGGTTCTTGTGGATTCTGGAGATGAGTCTGGGGAAAGGGGAGCAATTAGGATCCCTAATCTATACACAAAAGCTGAGTGCAGGTTCTTGTGTTGACTGCACTCAGGTGTATAGGTGCTCATGGTGTAAGAATCTTAGAATAAAGAACCATGACTGCAGGTATAGAGGGAAAAGCAGTACTGATGATGATACTTTGGTTGTTGTGGTTCTTTGGGTTGTGAGTGAGATGTAGATGAGAGGAATGGGCTGATGCAATATACAAAAAAAGGTAAAGGAGTTCCTGCAGTTTCTGAAATATCAGAGGGTGTTGTTTGTTGTTGGTGATGCAACTGTGTGATGGTATTTCTATGGGGATGTTGATTGATTATCAACTGGTTTGGTTCTAGGAGATTGAACATCAGGGACGTTAATATCATTCCCTGAATCCATACCAGTTGAGTGACAAGAAAGGAAGCTTCTCCTAAGTTTTTAGGAATGTTTGCAGTTTCTGCAGTTTTTGCAGGTGGATCTGCAGCTTTCTGCAGTTTCTACGATTTCTGTTATAGTTGTGTGATGCTGCTTCTTTGAGGATGATGATAATGAGTCAAATGATATGTTTCCAGGAGAATGAGCATGGAAAATGCTAATACCACTCCCAAAAAGTATACCATTTGAAAGGGAGAGCATGAAGGAGCAAACCTGCAAAACAGAAAACAGTATTAGTGAAAAGGGGAGCATTTCTGCTCAGTTTTTTGGAACTGCTATGTTTCAGAGGGGTTTGAATATCTTCTGGGTCGCTCTTATTTGTTTGGTCAAGGGGATGTGGGTATATGGTTATATATGGTAGTCTTGAGTGGTGAATGGAGAAGAATTGGGGTGTTGCTTTATGAGATTGGGTGTGTGTGTATGTGTGTGCTGCATTATGCCTCAGATAGTAGGTTTCCAAGTGAGTCATTTCCTCTTTCCATGTATATCCTACTTCATTCCTATGTTGTGGTTTCAGGAGGATGAGCATGTATGATAATACCACTCTCTGAAACAGCCACAAAGGAATGTAAGGTTCATAAGGGAATGGAACCTGTAAAAAATAACACAGAATTAGAAGATAAGTCTGGGCTGACTGATTCCAAAACTGGTGCATAAGGTATTTCATTTGGACTGCTAACTGGGACCCCTGCCTTGATGATGTTTCAACCATAACCATTAGATGTTGAAGAGGAGCTTGCATTTTGAGAGGATACTATCAGCATGTTCGTTTTCTTGTGCCTGAAAGCTGGGGTACCCAATTGTTCATGGAGAACTTGGCCTCTAATATAGTTTGGGAGAGAGGAAGCAGTGGTGAAGTTTGTTAGAATGTTGAGGTCATGGCTGAGTTTTGATAGGGAGTCAGCAGGGCAGTTTGTTTCTCTATACACATGAGAAACTTTGAATCCCTCAAATTGAGAGCACAAAACCCTTAAGTGGGAAATATTTTCTTTCAAAATCCATGGGGAATCATTATCCTCTGACAGCCACCTAACAAGAAGTGTAGAATCTGCTTCTAAATGAACTCCGGGAATTCCATTATCTAAGCACCATTGAACTCCTATCCTGGCTGCTTCAGTTTCAGCATAATTGTTGGTACCCTCCCCCGAAGGAAAGGCCATTGCATGAATGAAGTGGCCTTTTTGATCTCTAATGATGACACATCCTCCAATATTTCCAGGATTTGTCAAAGCACATCCATCTCAATTGACCTTTACAAAGCCCTTGTCTGGTTTAATCCATTTGACTTGGGTTATGGTAGTATGATGCTGAATATTTTTAATGAAGGGGTAGAGTTCCCCCAGTTGAAAGGCCATTGGATGTCAGGAAAATTGGACCTTAGGAGTAGGTTGATGTCTGAGTTGATGGAATAAAGAACCCTAGTTATGGAGGATTTTTTATCTCCATACTTGGCACTACATCTATTTCTCCACAAATTCCAACAGATGATGATGGGGAGGGAATCTAAAATGAGTTTTTGCATAGAATTACAAGCCTTCATTATCCACCACTTCATAAGGAGCAACCTCAAAGGCAGGTTCTCAATTTGGATACCCATATGACCCCCGTATTTTTTCCATATGATCTTAGCAAAGTTCCCAGAACTGAAGAGGTGTTCCACTGTTTCCAAAGCATGCATAGAATAGCATACACACCTGGTGACAGTTGGACCACTAAAGATTTGCATTATATCATCAGTTGGGAGTTTGTTTCTAGGGGCTCTCCACAAACAAAAGGACCACTTAAAGGGAATTTTCTTATGCCAAATCCTCCTATTTGTGAAGGTGGGTGATTTTTTCTTTCTGATGAGATCCCATGCAGAGGTACAAGAGAACGTACCCCTGAAAGTAGGCATCCAGATAGGTTTATCAGGGAGATCAGGGTTGTAATATATAGGTGTCTGCATGATCTCTGATATTTTGTGAGCTGGTGCAGTTCCATTGAGCTTTTGGAGATCCCAGTGACCTTCATTCCAGAAATTGGACACTGATGTGTTGCCAGGTCTTCCCCCTTCAGTTCTGCTGAGTGCAAGTGGCCTAGAGCCAAGCCAGTTGTCCCACCAGAAACTACATTTCCCATTATGGAGCCTCCATTGGATTATTTTTTTTGCTTCTTTCTTATTGACCATCATTCTTTTCCATGCTTGTGACTGTCCTGAATTCCATTTCTTGGATATTGGATTTGATCTTTGACAGTACTTTGCTTTTAGGAATGAACTCCAAAGAGAGTTTGCTATTCTGAAATGCCATCATTGCTTGAACTACATAGCTTTACATGAGTCTTGAATGGTTCTAAAACCCACACCACCTTCATTTGGAGGTAAAGATAGTTTGGACCATGATTCCTAGTGATACTTGTGTTTGTCCTTTTCCATGCCCCAAAGAAAGTTGGTTGTCAACCTTTCAATTTGCTTCATGACAGCCTTAGAAGGGGACACAGCTGAGTGGAGATGAATTGGTAAGGATTGGAGGACATATTTGATCAAGGTTGCCCTGCCTCCATAGGAAAACATTTTGCCATACCAGCCTTTGATTCTTCTTAGCAACTTAGAGATAAGGCCACTGAAGTGCATAATTCTGATTCTGCCTGTGTATAGAGGGCATCCTAGGTAAGTGAGAGGTGAATCTTTCCTAGAGAAGCCTGTCTCCATTTGAATTCTTCTGACTACACTTGGCAGAACACATGGAGCTGTCATGAAATGACTCTTATGCTTATTAATGAGTTGGCCAGATGTGCTCTCATAATTGCTAAGAATCCACATGATTTTTCCTCAGGGATGTTCTTCTGCCAGAAGTAAAGATGATGATATCATCAGCAAAACTTAAGTGGTTAATTTGAGGTCCCCTTTTCTGCATATAGAATCCATGAAATAGCTAATCATGATTAAGCAAGTTTAGCATTCTGGATAGGAGTTCAGATCCTATGATGAATAGAGAAAGAGCAAGTGGATCACCCTGTTTGAGGCCTCTTATAGATTGGAAAAAGCCACATCTAGTGCCATTAACTATGACTGAATACCAGTTACTGGACATTGTTCTCTAGATCATGTCAATGATCATTTCACTTAAGCCCATTCTCCTGAGCATAATGCAGGTAAAACTCAAGGAGACTCTGTCATAAGCCTTGGCCATGTCAAGCTTGATGACCACATTTGATCCCACAGTTGGCTTCTTGATACCATGCACTATTTCTTGTGCAAGCATAATGTTTTCAGAGATGTTTCTGCCCTTAACAAAGCCTGATTGATTTGCAGAGATTATCTTTGGAAGGAAAGGGCCAAGTCTTGAACCGATGACCTTGGAAATGATCTGGTTGATGAAATTGTTGAGACTGATTGGCCTAAATTCTGTGGGACTGTTAGGGAATTCAACTTTGGGCAGGAGAACAAGGCATGCATTGGTCATATATCTGGGCATTGGACTGCTTCTAAAAAATGCTAGCACCACCTTGAGTAAGTCTTCCTTGATCACTTCCCAGCAAGCTTGGTAAAACTTCCCATTCATACCATCAGGTCCTGGTACACTAATAGGACTTATGGAGAATACAATTTCCTTGAGCTCTAACATAGATGGGTCTCTGGTGAGCATGTCATTATCTTCACTAGTTATCATGGTTGGAATAATGGACTGCAAGTCTTCTCTAATAACTGAGCCGGGATCTGTGAAAATGTGTTGAAAGTAGTCACATGCAGCCTTCCTAATGTTTTCATCACACTGAAACCACTCACCTTCTTCATTTTTGATTTTTTGGATGTACAATTTCTGTCTTCTTCCTCTGATTAAGCTGTGGAAGTATCTTGAATTGGCATCCCTTTATTTAAACCATTACAATTGGGTTTTCTATTTCAGAACATCTTGCTCAACCTTCAAGTGTCTAACATACTGAGCCTTGAGCTCATTGAGAGATATTCTGTCAGCATCATTGTTTTCTTGGCTCAGATAAGCTCTGCATCCTTCACCTTTTGTTCATATTCTTTGGTTTTTTGTAAGATATCCCCATATTGTTGTCTGGACCAAAGGCTTAGGTCATGGCTCAAAACTTTCAGCTTTTGGTAAAACACCCACATAGGATTACCTCTAACTTATCTGTTCCATATTTCTGAGACCAGTGGTAGAAAGCTTTGGTTATCCACCTAACAGTTGGGAAATTTGAAGTACTTTTTACCAGTATCCTATCTTGTATAAAGTTCCAATAGCAGGGGGGTGTGATCAGATCCTGCTGAAGCTAGATGAGTAATTGTGACTGCTGGAAAGGCTTCTATCCATAAATCATTGGCTAATCCCCTGTCCAATCTTTTCCATACAATAGCACCTTTCCATCTTCCATTGGACCATGTGACTTTAGACCCATATAATCTAAGATCCATAAGTCCACAGTCCTCCATCATGCTCAGAAAATCAAGGCTTTTGGACATTTGGTATGGAATGCCACCAATCTTTTCTTCTACAGAGTCAATGACATTGAAATCTCCAATGACACACCATGGCACATTACAGATAGTTGATTTGTGTCTAAGGACTTCCCACAAAGGTCTTCTGAGAATTGGCTTACACTTTGCATAAATGAGTGTTAAGTGGAACAGATTGCCATATTCAACATGCTTCATTTCTAATGACAATTGTTGTTCATCATGATCTAAAACCTTGGCATTGAATTCCTTATGCCAAAAACCCAAATCTTATCATTAATATTAGCAGCAACTTGATGAATTGAAAGTTTGATTTTAAAGTAATTGAGATGAGAATTGTCTAGGAAAGGTTCAAGGACAGCTATGAAAGAGAGGTTATGTATTTGTTTTAGGAGTTTGAGCCTTTCACTGGCTCGAGAGGACCTGATGCCTCTTGCATTCCAAATGATTGTACTAATCATTGGAAAGAGGGTTTTGAGTTATGTTTTGGTGGGACACTGCTGCTTCTGATTCTAGCAGCCCTGTTTCTGGTAAGCCTTAGAGTGGGAATTTTTCTGACAGATAGGGTGGCAAATGCAACAGTTTCCTTATTTGGTTCACCATTAACTGCAGCAATTAGCAGCTCACAATGTTCTTCTTTTTCATGATCATCATCACTAGAGGCAATATCAACATCATGATTTCCAGCACTATCATCCTCATACTCAATTGGTCTATATACATCCTGCAGTGGAGTGTATCTGTTGAGTGGGGGTTCCTTCATGACCATATCTAAGGAATTTAAGAGATGGTCTTTTCTGGGAGTGCTTGGGGGTACAAAGGTGGAGGGATTTGGGAGGATTATCATTGGTGGGCATATTTGTTTCATTTCCATCAGAGCTCAGTTCTTTATTGGTTAAGAGAGGTTGTGAGAGTTAGGGATTGGCTATGACTGAGTGTCTATAACCAGGGGATTTAGCAGGATCAAGTCTGAATTTTTCTTGACTTTGAGGGCTCGAAAACTGGGAATCATCAAGGGGCTCATTTAAACTGATTCCTGCATTTCTGTTTCTCATAGCCTTCCTCTTTTTCTGGCTAGGCTTATTTTTTGATTTCTGAGTCTGAACCTGAAAATCAGCAGCAACTTTGGCTTTTCCTTTAAGGAGAGCTTTTATTTGTGCAGATGGATTCTCTTCAGAGCTTAAGGACTCAGAGTCTTCCTCCTCAGTCACCCTATCATATTGATCAACTTGCTGTATGTCTAAATTGGGGAGTGTGGTAGCATGGGTTTGTTGGTCAATCCTATGGTCAGCCAATTGTGCATTAGCACACTCATGCAAAACATAAGGAAACCCCTCCCCATTTGGAACCCCTTCCTGGCTATCACTAAGTTTCGCCTGACAAGTCTCCATTCCTCCATTAACACCATAATCAATAGAAATAGATGGGGGAATAGAGGGAATGGGATGATCCTGGGCAAGAGGATCTACACTCCTCTCCAGTTGAGCTGGAGGATTGATAGCAGATATACCTGAATGTAATGGAGTTTGTGTTATCTACTGTTGCATGTCATTTGGAGCAACCTTCTGTTGCTTAGTCTCTGGCTGTTTTGGCATGTAAACCTGTTGTTCCTTATTGGGTTAAGTGTCAGCTTTGAAGTTCTTCTTGTTCTATGTCTGCCATTCTTCCTTTGTTTTTTGTTGGACTGGGTTTTGGTGCTCTGTTGCTTTTGGATGTTGGACTACCTTTGGATTTTTGCTTTGGTTATGTTCATTAGTTTTTGTTCTTCCCTCTTATACAGTTTACTGAATTCCCTTGGATGTACCTGGGGCTGCATTATGTGGATTACCTGAAACTTTTTGTTCTTCCTCCTTTCTCTTCTTTTTATCCTCATCTTTCAGCTTGGTTTCACAAGTGTATTCAGAGTGACCTAAATGTCTGCAATGAGTTCAATAGGCTGGAAAGCTATCATACCGGACTTCCAGACATTCTCTATCTCTATTCTAATCCTGATCCTCATCATATCCAATCCAGACATGATGGGGTCTCTCCTTGGTTAAATCAATTTGAATTTTGATCTTGTTAAGACCCAATTCCCAAACCCGATCGTGATGGCGCCTCTCGTGAAGACAAGGCCAACCAAAAGAATATCAACACTTCTTTAGTAGTTACTTAGCATGAATAAGTCTAAAACATTAATAATATTATCATAAGTGCGGAAGAAAAGTGATAAAACAGGGAACCATCACAACACAGCCCGAAATCGGGGTGTCAATGGTCACGAGCTACTACAGAGTTTACTAGAATTCTACAAAGTCTGGAACTAGGAACAAAGTTTGAAGATAATGTAAATAACATAAGATAAGGGAGAAAACGGGGCTGCGGACGTCAACAACTACCTCGTCACTCCTAGTCCGCCTGGTCTGGAAGGAATCAGCACTCAGGAATAAACTCTACTTTGCCTGAATCTGCACACACGGTGCAAGGAGTAATATGAGTACTCCGACCCAGTGAGTAATAAAAATAAATAATGACTGAAAGCATGAAATCTCATGAAGGAACAAATAACGCTATCTCAAGCAGTAAAATCAGTTAAGCAGTAAAACAGTAAAGTATCAAATAATTCTCTTTTAAAACAGTTAAAGACAAATATTTTCAAGAAGTAAGCAATAATCAGAAACCTGCCCCCCGGGCTCAATCTCAAGCTCTCAGTACAGTATTAGCCCCACGGGCTCAGTATCAGTCACACGGTATAACATCAGCCCCTCGGGCTCACTCTCAAATCACATGGGTAAACGCGCTCACTGTGGGGTTGCAAACTCCGGAGGGGCTCCTACAGGCCAAGCGCTATATCATCATAAGGCCTGAAAGCCTGTACATATCAACATGAGGCCTGAAAGCCTGTACATATCAACATGAGGCCTGAAAGCCTTCTCACATTACACTCGAGGCCGAAAGCCTCCTCACATCACTCAACATATCCTCACATATGGCCCTCGAACTCAATCAGTCCAAAAATAATCATAAGCCCATTGGGCATCAGTAAAAACAAAAATGCTCAGCTCAAACACTAGTTCAAATATCATTTAAATCTCAAAGTTGAATAAAAATATAGCTGAGTTCATGAAACAGTGTAATTAAATTGGACCGAGTTCAAGTAATATTTCAAATAGTTAGGAAATAGTGATGATAGCTCACAAAGGATTTCAAACAGTCGGCAACAAGCCCCAAGTATGGCAATAAGTCCAAGTCATAGTGAAAAACAACAAGTCATGTCACACCTCCTTTTTACACTGAAGTTCCATACACCCCGTGAAGGGCGTAATAAAGGAGTTTTTTCCAATTAAAGGACAGTCGGAACGAAATTTATTTTTATTTATTCAGAGTCGCCACTTGGGAAATTAATGATGTCCCAACTCACCGGTTGAATCCTGAACCGAGGAAAATATGACTCTGTTAACAGTCCGCGAACCAGAAATCCGGATAAGGAATTCTGTTAACCCAGGTGTTAGGCACTCCCGAATTCCGTGGTTCTAGCATGGTCGCTCAACTGTCATATTTGATTTTATTTGATTTCCATATATATTCTATTTTTTATGTGCCTTTTATCAATAACCCGCTTTTATTGTATTTATTGTTTATTTTTTACAAGAATTGCAACGTCGTGAAAATGTATCTCGAACCACACCGTACCAGTACGCCTGTGGCTTTTAACATATTTCGACTTCGTTGAGATTTGAATTTGGGTTGCATGAAATGCACACCCGTATTAGGAAAGTAATATTATTAAAAACCGTGCCTAAAGTAGCTAACATGTTATATATTTTGGGAAGGCCGTAAAATTCGCTAAACGACCTATCCCGGATACTAAGTATTTTAGTAAGCAATTAATGAGGGCCCGTGATTGTATATTTAATTTGGCGAGGCTCGTCTCATTTTATTATTAAAGGTCACGCCTAAAGTGACTAAGTTTTCTATTGGTTTTTGTATCTAAAAGGAAAGAAAATCCTAGTTAATTATTTAAGAACTATTTGAAAATTTTTATTTATTGAACTCTCATATCTATTGGGCTTTGAAATTGGCCCAAGGATAGAACAAAATA